>PKML01059034.1:159507-202348 GCA_002933935.1 Eutrema yunnanense | reverse complement strand
TGTTCAAAACTGGTCAACTCCAAAAAGTTGTCATCTGATTTGACCAAAGACCGATAGATAGAAGTAGTGCTCACAAAATTCATCTTGTAAACATGGTTTGTTAGTCGGTAATTGCCAGTTGCAGGAGTTAAAGAGAAGTTCTCTATTACTTTCCATTCTCCAACATGAAGCTCTTTTTTAAAACGTAATACCAATGTTTTTTTACATGAGGCATGTATTTTAACACCCTACATAAGTCAAAGTATAAGAGAACAATTATGATAAATTCAGAATCAAAACAAAGATAAAACAAAATACTAAAAGGAATATGTATTTATTTGAATTACTGTTTCATCTGCTAGTATTAGCTCCAAGGTTTCACCAGCCACTGATGAGTATTGTTTCCAACAATGCACCACTTTAACCTGGATTCGCCAGCTTGTCTTGTATGGTTTCACATTATTAAGAAGTGTGAATCCAGCGTTGGCACCCATTTTCTGTTTTCTTTGTTATAGATTTGTGAGATCAATTGTTTTAGAGTTGTTCTTTTCAATCTTTGATCATTCTACTATTTATATAGATGTTAACGGAGATTTTGCTGTTATGTGAATATTTTGCAAGATACGCACGGATTTGCTAACAAATCTTATAAATATTATGCAGCTTATAGAAAATTTCCTGTTATTTCTTATCTCATGCATGTAGCAGCATCTTAAACATAATTGCGAATATATTAAGAAAGATTTTATAAGATCTGAAAGTTATACTGAATGAAGTATAAATTTATAAGATTTGAAATATATTCGTAGATAACGGAATAGGTTTGATTTTTAAGCTATTTTGAGTATTTTGCAAGTTAAATTTAAGATTTTGTACGTTTATGTTGGAATATTTTCTTTATGTACTATCTAGATTTAAATATATAAAATATTGAACGCAAATATAGGGGTATAGTAAATGAATTAGTAAAAACTAAATCTTACACAATAATATCTTTTATCCGTGTTGTGAAAATACTTTCGATATTGTTATGATTTCGTTACAACACAAACTTTCGAAAAGATAGTAGAGGGAAATGAGTGATGTGCTCCATTGATATATTTTCAATACCCGAATGTGAAAATACTTTCAATCTTGTTAGTTTTCAATAATTTGTATATATTATTAGAATGATTATGTGGATCAAAAGTGTGAGACGATCTTGCCATATTCTACAATATCGTGCCCTCTTCAAATTAAGGTAGATTCTTAAACATTGCACATTTACATCAAGTAATCTATATACTATTAAAATTGCACTGATAATAAATAGAGGGTAAGGATGGTGATTTAAACATTGCAGAAAGGTCTTAACATAAGGTTTACAGAAAGGTCTTATAAAACATGATTAAAAAGTTCAAGTTATAAAATAAGTTGGTGATAACATTTATACCAACTACATTTTTAACCAAAATTTCCGAATAACATAAACAAAACAACAATGAATCATGGGTTGAGTCTTAGAAAGGAGTAAAGCCTTGCCTGTGATCATTGTTGTAACTCTGTGATAGAGGAAATGGGTACCTGACAATAGTGATTGATGAAAATTAGTAATCAGGAAATACTATTATGAACTCATATTTTATACTAACATATATTAAAAACGATATTACCTATTCAGAAATTGGTAGAGTTCAGGAAATGTGTAATCTTCAAACTCTATATCTGAGGGACCTTCTTCTGCTGTAAGCCATGAATGATCTTTAAAAAACAAAATAGGTTGTTAGTACATTGTTAGCCATGAATGATGATTTAACAAAAAAATTGGTTGTTAAACTCTATTTTGTTTAACTTATGGACTAATGTGTGCCATTCATGCTCATGACAAAATTGTCTTGACAATTCCTCAGCCAACTCTCCGTAAGCTAAACATTCCAACCCTTTAAACCTGAACGATTGGAAACAATTTCAAAACGTATCTAAAATATGTAACAGAGTAAATTTTGATGATCACAAAAAGCCACTTACTCTTGGTTTCTAATCGTAAATTGAACCATTGACCTCATCCTAGGCTTCTCATAAGAAAGTTGATTCCACCATCTCTTGGAAATCTTTCCAACCCAAGTAATCACTCCTAGAACATCTATAAAGAACACAAAAATCTTATTGTAAATAAAAACTCAAAATAGTATGATCTAAAAAGATATACTCTGTTTTACCTATAGGGTAACGTTCTGAGACAGTTTGACTTAGGATATCAACGATTGGAGTGAAAACCAAGAAATGATGGTGGTTTGGAAAGTCAGCGAGTAGTCTCATTTCTGTGTTTGAGTTGAAGTCGATCTCATAAGAGTGGCGAGTGGTTTGGCCAAGGATAGAACCAAATGAAACACTAAAATCCTTAAGGGAGAACCAATAACGTTTGAAATGCTTAAGCCATGCATAAACATTTAAGGCTTCACCGGAAAGACTTGCTAAAATTCTGTTTCTTTGAAAACAAATGGAGTTTGATGTGTATTTCAGGATAAAGAAGATTTCTCTAATAACAAACACTTTAGAAACGAAACCGAATTCCTATACTAATTAGAATCATCAATATATAAGAAATGTTGAGATATTACCTCTTCATCACACAAAATAAGATGCATGTTTGGGGCAGACAAAACAAACTCTTTAGTCCAAACATGCAAGATCTTCACTCTTAGGTTCCAATCTTTCTTGCGCCTATTGATTTCTGAGATCATATGGACAATTTCGTTTGCCATAATCTTCTCAACAAAGTGTCTGGTTTAGAAAAAGAGAAAGAGAAAGATATGAAAGACGAACGGTTTAAAATGTTAGAGAGAAGAAGCTATGAACGCAATATAGTTAACGCAAACCAATGAAGAAGTTGAAAGGATCACCAAATCTTACGCAAGCTAGATTGCGTTAAAAGAAGTTAAAAAATAATCAAAGTAAAAATATATGGTAATATTCTCCTTAGGTAATTATTAGAAACAGTTTTTTTAAAAAAGCAATCATTAAAGAGACGAAATATTTAGTTTAGATTTGATTTGATGTTTGACTTTACATCTAGATTTGGTGATCAAAATCTAGGTAGTTCGTAAATCATTTCCTAAAATTTGGTTCGATTACAATTTTGTTTGAAGCGAAAGTATTGGAAATTATGGATTAACTAAATATTTAGTTTAGATATGATTAGATTTTTTATTTACAGTAAGATTTGGTGATCGAAAATCTAGGTAGTTCTTTATTGATTTGGTAAGATTATGTTTTTCACAATTTTGTTTGAAGCGTTAGTATTGGATTTCCTGCATTAACTAAATATTTAGTTTAGCTTTGATTAGAAGTTTTATTTACAGTAAGATTTGGTTCTCGAAAATCTAGGTAGTTAGTTTAAAATTTGGACAGATTTGGTTCTCAAACTTTTGTTTGCAACGATTTAGTTACTGCAATCACTCAACATCCCGATTCGAAATATATGAACATCTAATCAATATGAAAAGAATTGTAATGTTTGTGATTCATGAAGTGATCGAAACTAATTAAACAAAATGAGATGTTTCTAATAATCCAAATCAGGTAAGAAAATAGTATATTTCGAAGAACGGACCGTTGCAAAAAGATATATTTGTATAAGATCATCATTGTACAAAGTTTGAATACAAATTGAAAATTGAAGAATGAAGAAATTTGATTGAAGAAATTGCTAACATTTCGAAATTAGCAACAATATTTAGATTGAGGCAAAGACATGAATTTTACACCACTTTAGATTACAAAAGACAAATGTAAATAGAAATTACAATCATAGATCTTACAACAATTTTTATATAAACATACAAATGAAGCTTTTGTTTACAAAAAGACCTCTTGTGGTCGAAGTCAAACTAAACCGGAATGAATACAAAAGAATAGTTCAATTATGTTTCTTCTTGTGCTCGAAATTCTGAAAGCATATCAGAATTTCACTACAAGAAAACTGTCTATTTCCAACGAAAATTTACGACCGTTTTAAATCGATGTAACTTTACGACTAAATTACGACGAATTTACGACGAAATATGTGTTCGATGTAAAATCGTCGTAAATATGTGTCGTCGTAAAATCGATGTAAAATTACGATTGGTTTACGACGATATTACGACGACTACGACGATATTACGACGACAACATAAATCGTCGTAATACCGTCGTAGATTTACATCGATTTTACGACGAATATATCTTCTGTATATTACGTCGATATTACGACGATTTGACGTCGCATGTTGCCAGTTAGGTAAACCACGTTTTTAATAGGTCCACCTACCAAATTTACATCGAATTTACATCGTAAAAATCGTTGTAAATACGTCGGAAAATCGTTGGTAATTCTGAAAAAATTTCTATAAATACAGCCTAACTTCAAACGAAAGAATGAAAAAAAAAACTTAACAAAAAAAAAAACACTATAAATGTCTATATACGAACTACGAAAATGGATGTATACGCAAAAGGATTCAGAGGGAGATTTGACGGAAGAATTCAAAGAAGGGCTTGAAATATTCATGTATCAGGCCGGAAATATGCAAACAACCCTGGAAAGTGGTAAGATGTTCTGTCCTTGTCGTAAATGCAAGAATACGAGATATAAGTTTATTGAGACGGTGTGGAAGCATTTACTAAATAGAGGATTTATGCCGCAATATTATGTTTGGTATCAACATGGAGAGGGTTTTGAAAGAACTCAAGCAACCGATAGTAGTAGTAATTATCAAGGTCAAGTAGAATCAAATTATCAAGGTAGTTATGATCTTGGTCAACGTCAATTTGATCAGGGTGCAGATCATGATAGGATGCATGCCATGGTTAATGATGCATTTCATGAAACAAATGCTGATATTAGTACTGTTGAGGAACCCAACGTAGATGCGAAGCGATTTTATGATATGCTAGCCGCTGCAAACCAGCCACTCTACGATGGATGTAGAGAAGGTCAGTCTAAATTGTCGTTAGCTGCTAGGATGATGACAATTAAAACTGATCATAACTTAGCTGAGGTTTGCATGGATGATTGGGCTGATCTTATTAAAGAGTATTTGCCAGAGGATAATTTGGCTGCCGAAACATATTATGAGATACAGAAGTTGGTGTTTAGTCTTGGGTTGCCTTCTGAGATGATAGATGTATGTGTTGACAATTGTATGCTTTTTTGGAAAGATGATGATAAGCTGCAGGAATGTCGATTTTGCCAAAAACCGAGATTTAGGCCCCAAACAACTGGGCGTACAAAGATACCATACCAACGGATGTGGTATCTTCCTATAACTGATAGGTTGAAACGATTGTATCAATCTGAAAGGACAGCTGCATCGATGAGGTGGCATGCAGAACATTCACAGAGAGAAGGAGAAGTGACTCACCCGTCAGATGCAAAAGCTTGGAAACACTTTAACACGGTACACCCTGATTTTGCTAACTCTAAGCGAAATGTGTATCTTGGTCTTTGCACTGATGGATTTAGTCCTTTCGGTATGTCTGGTAGGCAATATTCTTTGTGGCCAGTTATCGTAACTCCTTATAATCTTCCCCCAGATATGTGCATGCAAAGGGAATTTCTTTTCCTGAATATTTTAGTCCCTGGTCCCAATCATCCGAAGCGGTCCCTTGATGTGTTTTTGCAGCCTCTCATTCATGAGTTGAAACAGTTGTGGTATACAGGAGTGCGGACATATGATTGTTCGAGGAAAAAAAATTTTACGATGCGTGCGGTGCTTATGTGGACAATAAGCGACTTCCCTGCATACGGAATGCTATCAGGTTGGACGACGCACGGGAGGTTATCTTGTCCTTATTGTCTCGATCGGACAGATGCGTTTCAACTGAAACATGGTCGAAAAACATGCTGGTTTGATTGTCACCGCCGGTTTTTACCAATCAATCATCCATATAGGAGAAACAGACGGTTGTTTAGGAAGAACAAAATCGTGCGTGTCCCCCCACCAGTGTATCTATCTGGGGAAGATCTAGAAGCGCAAATAGATCATTTTGGGGGACTAGAAACTGTGAATCGTGGGGGAAATTGGCACACTCCAGCTAATATGCCTGATGGATACGGGGTTAATCACAATTGGCACAAGAAAAGCATTTTTTGGGATCTTCCGTACTGGAAAAATCATCTACTGAGACACAATCTTGATGTCATGCACATTGAGAAAAACTTTTTTGATAACATCATGCATACAGTGTTAAACGTGAAAGGAAGAACCAAAGACAGCGGAAAGTCAAGGTTGGACTTGCCAGATATTTGCAACAGAAATGAGTTGCATATAATGAGCAACGGAAAATCACCAGTTCCTATATTTCGGCTGGGTGCAGAACAAAAGGCATCGTTGTTCAAATGGGTTTCATCTGACGTGAAGTTTCCTGATGGGTATGTATCCAATCTTGCTAAATCTGTTGAGAAAGGAGATAAGTTTTCAGGGATGAAGAGTCATGACTGCCACGTGTTTATGCAACGTTTACTTCCTTTCGCATTTGCCGAACTCCTTCCAGAAAATGTTCATGAAGCAATTGGAGGTAAGATACTTCATGCATGACATATAAAATTATATTGAGATTAATTATATATATATATATATGTGACAATGTATATAATTTTGTCTTTGCAGGCATCGGAGCGTTTTTCCGGGATCTTAGTACACGGACGTTGTCAGAAGATGTAATTTCCCAACTGGCTGCTAATATTCCAATCTTGTTGTGCAATTTAGAGAAGATATTTCCCCCTGCGTTTTTTGATGTTATGGAACATCTTCCCATTCATCTCCCCCACGAAGCAGAACTAGGAGGCCCTGTTCAGTTTAGGTGGATGTACCCATTCGAGCGCTTCATGAAACATTTAAAGGGAAAGGCAAAAAATCTAGCAAGGGTTGAAGGATCAATTGTTGCGGGAAGTTTGACAGAAGAAACTTCACACTTCACTTCATATTATTTCGCTCCAAAAGTCCGCACACGCAAACGGGCTCCCCGACGATACGATGATGGCGGTGTGGGACGAATTTATGCAGTAGATGGTGTCCCAGACATATTTTCTCCAATTGGTCGTCTTAGTGGAAAATTGAAGGAAGTTTGGTGGGATAACGAGCATGACAGGCACAGCGCACATACGTACATCCTCCTAAACTGTGATGAAGTGAGTCCTTACGAAAGGTAATAACAAAACTATTTAATTAATAAGTCATTAATAATTAATTAATATTATTATAATTAAATGTGTTAATTTTTATGTCTATATATATATTTTGCAGCTTATTTGTTACCCAGGTACGAGAATGCATTGAAGGGGTTTCAGATGATGAAATAAACGACCGTAAAGATCGTCACTTTGTTGAGTGGTTGAAGACGCAAGTAAGTTAATATAGTTATAAATATTTCATTTAATTTTATTGGCTTTCAATCTAACTTTTACACTTATCATAGGTTGATCATGGCGATCCCGCATATCCATTTTGGTTTCATGAGTTACTCCTAGGCCCCATCGGGAAGATAACGACCGCACCCATGTATTTTACCCGTGGTTATGTGTTTCATACATACAAGTATGGCGTTCGTCGGGCAACTACCAACTACGGAGTATGTGTTAGGGGTGAAATAGATTTTTATGGGATTTTGCAGGAAATAATTGAAGTGGAGTACCCTGGACTGGTTAGGTTGAAATGTGTTCTCTTCAAATGTGATTGGTTCGATCCAACAGTCGGACGAGGGGTGCGAATTAACAAATTTGGTGTGGTTGACGTCAACAAAACACGACGTTACAACAAGTTTGAGCCATTCATCCTAGCATCACAAGCAGAACAAGTAACGTTCGTTCCATATCCGCGAGTTCGAACATCTGGGATCTCATGGTTATCGGTTATTAAAATAGCTCCAAGGGGTAAAATTGTTGGTGTTGATGATCTTCCAATGCAACAAGATTCTTGCCTTGATATTACAGAACCAGAGATTACGGAGAACGTTCTTTTAATTGATCCACAAAACAGGCAACTTGAATATCTACCTGACGACACAGAAGAAGAAGGCGATTCCGACGAGTTTGAAGAAACTGACGATGATGATGGACCTGAAGATGATGAACCCAATCAAGATGATGAGCGCAACGAAGATGATGATTCCGATTGAAAGCTTATATATATATGTAATTTTCGGTTTGTTAAATGTTTATGTTTTTGTTGTAAAATTATATATTAAATTAATTACTAATAAAAAATCGAGGAAACATTGATGAATTAACAGTTTTTGTGAATGAAACATGTAGATTAGGATTAGTTTAACTTTATTAAATTATGCTAAACCCAAAATATACAGTTAAGTAAATCTGATGGTACTTAACGACGATATTACGACGAATATGGTACTATTCGTCGTAACATAGTCGTAATTTTACGACGCAATTACGACGTCTGGGACCAGATTCGTCGTAATTCCGTCGTAATGTGGTCTTGGGTTTACGTGCAGAACGTTGTAAACCCGCATCTGATGATCTGGCCAACCAAAAATTCTGGGGATCGAGTTTTCTAGATTCATAAAAACCAACCACCATAAGTGAAAGATACATAGAATTGAACATCCTTATATTACAAAGGTCCAATTCTATGAATCTTTCACCTATGGTAGTTGATCTTAATTACTTGAAAACAAGATCCTAGCTACAGGATTATTTGTTGGCCAGATCATCAAGAAGTGGGCACACAATGATCACCGTAAAAACTCAAGGAAAAGTGGGTATGAAATATTTATAGTGGTTTTTTTGTTGTGAGTTAGCATTGAAGGTGTGGAATGTATTTATAGAATTTTTTTAGAAATTACCAACTGATTTGCAACGAAAATTTACAACGATTTTACATCGAATAGCATTACAACGATTTTACATCGGAGATGCCACGAAATTACGTCGAGAAAATGCGATGTAAATAATTAGGTGCCATATAAAAACCCGTGTTTTACCTATACATGTATATGTTATATTACCACGAAATTACGATAGAATCGTCGTAAATTGGTTGTAAAATTACAACGATTTTACGACGAATCCGTCGTAAAATCGTTGCAATCCCTAAAATATAGGGTTTAGGGTTTGATTAACATTTTTGGTTTTTTTGTATCTTATATCTTGTTTTAAGTAAGTTCTAATCATAGTATAAACAAGTTTAGGTTTTTACAAAAACATTTACATTATTTAAGTCAAGCATTTTACGAATATACTTATATATAAGAACGAATGTTATACATTATTATGTAATATATGGAAATCGACGACGATATAGATTCAATCGTCGTTATTGAATTTATTGTTAAATATTAGAAGTATTAGATGCACTAATATGCTTCGTTAATACGTCCACGATATGTGTATTGTGATTTAGGGTTTAGGGTATAGATTTTAGGTATTACAACGAATTTACGACGCATTCGTCGTAAAATCGTTGTAAAACTACAACGAGTTTACGACGAATCCGTCGTAAAATCGTTGCAATCCCTAAAATATAGGGTTTAAGGTTTGATTAACATTTTTGGTTTTTTTGTATCTTATATCTTGTTTTAAGTAAGTTCTAATCATAGTATAAACAAGTTTAGGTTTTTACAAAATCATTTACATTATTTAAGTCAAGCATTTTACGAATATACTTATATATAAGAACGAATGTTATACATTATTATGTAATATATGGAAATCGACGACGATATAGATTCAATCGTCGTTATTGAATTTATTGTTAAATATTAGAAGTATTAGATGCACTAATATACTTCGTTAATACGTCCACGATATGTGTATTGTGATTTAGGGTTTAGGGTATAGATTTTAGGTATTACAACGAATTTACGACGCATTCGTCGTAAAATTGTTGTAAAATTACAACGATTTTACGACGAATCCGTCGTAAAATCGTTGCAATCCCTAAAATATAGGGTTTAGGGTTTGATTAACATTTTTGGTTTTTTGTATCTTATATCTTGTTTTAAGTAAGTTCTAATCATAGTATAAACAAGTTTAGGTTTTTACAAAATCATTTACATTATTTAAGTCAAGCATTTTTGGTTTAGGGTTTAGGGTTTGATTAACATTTTTGGTTTTTTTGTATCTTATATCTTGTTTTAAGTAAGTTCTAATCATAGTATAAACAAGTTTAGGTTTTTACAAAATAATTTACATTATTTAAGTCAAGCATTTTACGAATATACTTATATATAAGAACGAATGTTATACATTATTATGTAATATATGGAAATCGACGACGATATAGATTCAATCGTCGTTATTGAATTTATTGTTAAATATTAGAAGTATTAGATGCACTAATATACTTCGTTAATACGTCCACGATATGTGTATTGTGATTTAGGGTTTAGGGTATAGATTTTAGGTATTACAACGAATTTACGACGCATTCGTCGTAAAATCGTTGTAAAATTACAACGATTTTACGACGAATCCGTCGTAATTTCGTTGTAATACCTAAAATATTGAATTTACCGCGTGGGGGAAATTTCGATTCGTTAAATTTTCGGTTGCAGTATTACCAACGAAATTACGACGACATCAAAATCTATATATACGTGACCAGATTTTCTTCACAATCTCATAAAACTCTCTCTCTCTACAAATCTCTCTGCCTTCTCTCTACAAATCTCTCTGCCTTCTCTCTAAAAAAAGGTAACATTTTTTGCATTTGTATTTTTATATTATATTATTGTTTGTAAGGATATTGAATTGTTAGTTAGGATTGTAATATTTATTAGTTAGGATTGTAATTATTAGTTAGGAATGGAATTATATTACACTAGAATTGAATTAATTAATTTTAAATATTTTTTAGATATGGCGCCACGTAACTCACACTATCGCCAGTTTCTCGAGATGGGACCGGGTGATAATACGCAACTCCCGTCATATTCTACGACGCGGTCCGCTGTTCCAGATTCTTTTCCCGAACCAGCGCCGCCTCCAGCAGCAGATGTTGATCGACCGCCGTTGTTGTATGCGGGATTGACGGTCGAAGATATTTTGCAGTCACCGGGGCATGATACTTTACCCCGGTTAGATCCGCGACGACTCCCGAATACTTTTTGGTACGTAACTATAATTTTTTTTTTTAATAACATTATGAATTTGTTTTTTTTACTAATAATTTTTGTTTTTTTTCTCAGGTTTACGGAAGATAACAAAGTTGGACGGAGTGTGGCTGACACCATTAAAGCCTATTACATGGAGCCTCACCGCAATTGGTCTTCGGTTCCGGAAGACGTTGTCGAGACATGGTTTAAATGTTTTGCGGTAATTTTTTTATTTAAAATTTCATTATTATTTTGGAAAATTCTTTATCTTTAATATATCGTTTATAATTTTTGTTTTTTTTTGTATAGCAAAAATGGCACTGGGACGTTGCGATCAACGAGACGGTGAAGGCGGAATTCAAAAAGAAGGGAAAATTGCGGCTCAACAATACCGTCTCAGATTGGAAGAGGAAGTGGGAGGTTAAAGGCGATCATGGGAAGCCGCCTTACCTGGCTTCCGCTGTTTGGAACGGCTTGACGGCATATTGGAGAGATCCGCATGCGCAGCAAGTGGCCGNTATATATATAATTTTATTAATTATTTTTTTAAAATTTTAATTAATTTAATTTATATTTTGAATTTATTTTGAATTTATTTATAAAAATTATATTTAATTTACGACGTATTTACATCGAATATTTTACATCGATTTTACATCGTTCAATAATTTACATCGATTTTAAATCAATACTTTTACATCTATTTTACATCGTTCAAAAATTTACGACGAATTTACATCGAATAATTTACATCGATTTACCAACGTATTTACAGCTACCGTTTACGACGAATTTACGACGTATTATCAAAACAGGAATTGTATAATTCGATGTAAAATCTATGTAATTTTTCATCATATTACGACGATTTTACGACGAATTATCGAAAAAAAATTGTATAATTCGATGTAAAATTGATGTACTGCTTCATCGTAATATCGATGTAAAATCGATGTAATAGATTCGTCGTAAAATCGATGTAAGTTTACATCGATTTTACGACGAATAATATACGACGATTTTACGACGCTTTATAGGCCTCCTTAACTTTACGACCAATTTACGACGATTTCCGATTAACGACGATCATATTACGACGAATTGTCATTCGTCGGTAATCCGTCGTAAATCATGTTTTACGACCGATTTACGACGATTACCTTAGTTGTAAAACGGCAGTTTTCTTGTAGTGTTTGCTTGTAGAAGATATTAGTTTTCTTCAAGCTTTTGTTTTCACTTTTGTAGAAACTAATATGCTCGCTGAAAAAAGCATATTAGTTTGAGTTTCATTGAAATTCTGAAATCATATCAATGACCTCATCTAAGAAAAAGATGTGGAAGAAGAAACATATTAGAAAGACAGTTAAACATAATTCAAAAAGAAAAAACAACATTCACAGCAAATGTGAAAAACCCAAATCTGACATTTTTTAAAGAAACTTATATGTGGTAATGTATTTCTTACCCAAGAATTGTTATATTGACGAAGCCTCAGAAGTCGAAAGTAAATCTGCACAAATAACCTTCAAAAATGTTAGAAAAACATTAGCACAAACAATAAGCTTGAGCAGAAATTTATGATTTTACCTCAATACACAATATTTTTCCTAAGTTCCACATCTTCTCAAACTCCCGACTTCAGATTTGGTTGGTGCTAATCCATTGAGGTCCTGCAAGAAAGAAAAAAATTGTGTCAATACACATCATAATTAACAAAAAATTTCATAATAAGAAGGTAGAAGAATAAAACTAAAACTAAAACTAAAGCAGAAACCTAAAGAATTGTGTATCAATGACCGAAAGAGTCTCTTTATATAGATGAATGAAGAGTGCTGGAGAAGTTTTATGATGTTTATCTAAATGGAAGTTTAAATATTGCATCAAATCTTTTTAGTATCAAATTTGGATATGCTCGAATTTTTAAAAAAACTTGTTTGGAAACAGGGATAAAAAGTAGGGATAGTAGATATCCGGAATGGGATTAGACTAAAATCTGTTTGTTTACAAAATGTTACCCTGTTTTAATAGTATATATTAGATTTGATAAATAAACATATTGGTGGTTGTTTTAATTTGGATTTATTTTGATAAGTATTTTTTTGATACAGGTTAAACCAAAATAATTTTTTTTTTTAATAATTTTTTTAGATTTAAAAATAGTGATTTTTTATTTTTGTAAGAAAGTCTGAAAATTCATATAGCTTCGTTCGGATCGGGGGGGATTTTAAAATATATGTCCGATTTTTTTTAGACTAGGCCAGACCGAACTTAAATATATGATAGCTTTGCGGGTTTCGGACCGGTTGGGCCATCCGGTAGACATCTTATTTTCATCTTTCACCGAGAAAATAGCACATAAAATAACAGAGTATTCTGGAGATTTGTTTGTTTAGATCC
Source organism: Eutrema yunnanense (assembly GCA_002933935.1). Taxonomy (NCBI): domain Eukaryota; kingdom Viridiplantae; phylum Streptophyta; class Magnoliopsida; order Brassicales; family Brassicaceae; genus Eutrema; species Eutrema yunnanense. The sequence continues at coordinate 188,896 of PKML01059034.1, read as the reverse complement.
TTATTTTTTTTTCGACGAAATATAATTATATTAATTTGAAATTAAAAAGTATGAATACAAAGTATTGGTTAACCAATAAGGTGGATAAATACAATCCGAGAAATAAATATCATTCGGTGGTCCTTTTCGTGCTAGTAAGTGAGTGATATGCTCAATTTAATACCCTAAAGTACTAAAGCAGATGTTATAGTATAGCTAGGGGTCGAACCACAGAAGACTCACAGAAACGCACAATAAATTATATAGAATAGAATCAAGCTAAGCCTAACAATTGTAATTAAAAACAATGCAGAAATTAAAAGAGTTGTATTCAATCAGGAAAATATAGGCTCAGGGTTTTTCTCAGGAAATCAATGAATGCAGATAAACTAACTAGCAGGATTCAGATTTAGCGCAGTTCTCGAACTCAAATCACTAAAGTATAATTGACCAACTGTCGTTGCGAGAATTATCTAAATCTAAATCCTAGGAATTCCAAATTTCTTTGCGAATCCTAAAGTCTAAATCAGCTTTAATAACAGGTTTGATATGTTCACAAATCAATTAAACCAAATTTCTTTGCGAATAATCAATTTGCTCACTTAGGTTCTATCAGGTAATTAATCGCACTGTCGTGCCTAATCAATTATCCTAAGATCTAAGTTCCAGATTCGTCAACCTAGAATTAGCTATGAACACAACCTAAGTGAAGAACTATAATTCAGATAGTGAATCCTAAACAGATAATTAACCTAGCATTCAAAGAAATCCTTTATGAGAAAACCCTAAACCTAAAGTGGATCTACTCAGACATGGCAATTGAATCAAAAGACATGTTTGAATAAATCATCAATAAAATAAGAATAACAATAGGTTCCTGAGATCTGATCTCGGACGAAGGGAAATCAGACTTGTCTCAAAACCAGAGTATAGAAAATAAAGCTTAAAAAGGCATAGAAGAGGCATAGCCTAAACAGATGGTTGAAAACTCTTATTTATAACCTAAAACACGACTTGGGGTCTTCTTGTAATTATTAAAGACTTCTGGGCACTTTTGCAATTCTTCAAGTCTTGGAAAACTCGCGGGTCTGTCTTGCTGCTATGGGTATCGATCGATACCAAGGGGTATCGATCGATACTGGCCGTGAAAACAGGTACTCAGCAACACGATCTTTAGCTCTGCTCCAAACTGCTCCAGAAAGCTCCAATACTTCCAATAATCCTCCAAACGTGCTATGACCTGTAAAAGACTCTAAAACTCTACAAAACACTAGAAAAGACTCTATAAAATGACTTATATCATGGTCTAAACAGGGTAAAAACCATGATATATCAACTCCCCCAGACTTAGCCTTTGCTTGTCCTCAAGCAAATAGAAGACTAAACAGAGAAAGATGTTTGAAAACGTAGAGACTCACATGTTCATGAACCATCGAAAAGATCCTTTTCCCAAGCACCCAAATGTCACCTAACCAGCTTTCGATCTAACCACCATGTACTTCTCCGTACACATTCGCAGCTTTTCCGGACTCCACACATTATCCCACAGCATTGTTCAAATAAAACCCTCATCGCCAGTTTCATCGCTGCAGCTAATATTCAAGAACCTTCTAGACTCTTTACCAGTTTCATCGCTGCAGCTAATAACAAAGGAACCACCCTTTTCACACTTCTTGTATCAATTTCTCTCCCCCAGACTTATTTCTTATTATGTTCTTTCTTTTCTTTTTTTTTTATTTATCAGCTTTGCATATACATATCAAGGTATGAGACGCGAGTACTGATGGTGTTTGCCACCAAATCCCCGGTTCTTCCCTCTCTATGTATCAAAGGATGTAGGCGAATAATGGCATCATAGGAAAATCCTAGTCTCGCTTCCAAACCTTTGTGTGATCATTCCCTCTTAAGCAGAATAATGGGATCGCTGGAAATTTTCCTAACCCTCTACTCAGAAGAAAATCATTTCAATCTTTTATGCTCTTATCTATCAACTTATAACAGGGGAGAGAGATACTATTACTCTAAACACATGGGTTCCTTTATCAGATATGAATGATGAATCAAGCTCTATGAACACTAACCACATTGATGTTTTTTAGTTAACTGGTCAGTCTTTGGATTTTTCATTAGTCGATCTAGAACTGATCCTGAAACACTGTGCACTCAAAAACAAAATCAAATCAATAGGTTCAAGCACAGGATCATTATCTCCAACAAGTTTTGACTCAATAAAACAATTTTGACTCGATAAAACAACTGACTCTAAGAAAAACAAACACAATGTCAGCAGACACCTCCCCCAGACTTGAACAACACTGTCCCCAGTGTTATCTAGCCTAGAGTCAGTGAAATAAGACAAAAGAAGAGGATAAACGAAGAGAAACAAGAAGTTACCTTGCTGGAACGTCAAGTATCGATCGACACACAGCCTGGGTATCGATCGATACCAGGCTTAAATCGACTTGACGAACCTTTCTTCGCGATTGGTGTCGATCGATACCAATAGGGAATCGATCGATACTAGGCGATTTCGGATTTTGCTCCTTGTTTATCCTGACACAAACTCAAAACAAACGAAACTAAAAATAAAAACGAATCAAAAACAGACTCACCAGTGGGTTGCCTCCCACCAAGCGCTCGTTTAACGTCAATAGCTTGACTGTAACGCCCTTCAGGCTGGATAAGAGTGTGAGCTTGCACCAAAACAGGCTCCATCACTTGACCTTACTAGCTTCAGAGTTCTGCTTAGCATGTTGTCCACAAACTCCTGCCCTTTCTCTTTCAGCTCAGAAGTAAGAAGGACCCTAGCCTTGGAGAATGGCCTCGAAGCTCCTTTGCATTTGACCTTGTATTCAATCGAATCTCCATCACACTTCTGAGGTATCAAAGTGACATGAGGATTCTCAACTCTTCTGCTCTTGGCCTTCTTCTTTGTTGCCTTGGCCTTCTTGGCAACTTCCTTGGNTGACACAAACTCAAAACAAACGAAACTAAAAATAAAAACGAATCAAAAACAGACTCACCAGTGGGTTGCCTCCCACCAAGCGCTCGTTTAACGTCAATAGCTTGACTGTAACGCCCTTCAGGCTGGATAAGAGTGTGAGCTTGCACCAAAACAGGCTCCATCACTTGACCTTACTAGCTTCAGAGTTCTGCTTAGCATGTTGTCCACAAACTCCTGCCCTTTCTCTTTCAGCTCAGAAGTAAGAAGGACCCTAGCCTTGGAGAATGGCCTCGAAGCTCCTTTGCATTTGACCTTGTATTCAATCGAATCTCCATCACACTTCTGAGGTATCAAAGTGACATGAGGATTCTCAACTCGCTCTTGGCCTTCTTCTTTGTTGCCTTGGCCTTCTTGGCAACTTCCTTGGGGATGCTGGGCGGTTCAGCAGAGACGTCTGCGATGGTTGGCTTATCAGGATGTTCTTCCAAGATGTCAATTGCTAGTGACTCTCCTGTGACCGCCTTGATGCTAGAGGCATGTGTGGGAGCACCTCTAGGGGGAATGACCTTATAGTAGACATCACCGTCAACGTAAGAGAAAGATAGTCTCTTATTAGGTGTGTCGATGATCGCGCCAGCAGTAGCCATGAACGGCCGTCCCAGGAGTAAAGAAACCTCAGATCCCTTGCTCATCTCTACAACCTGAAAGTCAGTGGGCACCAGACAATTTCCTACTTTTACAGGCAAAGCATGGATAATACCGTATGGAGGTGAGGTGGAGGAGTTTGCAAACGTGAGAAGCAAAGTAGGGGGTCTTATGTCAGCCTTCAATCGTTCAGCAATCTCCTTTGACATCACATTGACGCTAGACCCTGAGTCAACTAGAGACTCTTTGAACTCGATTCCAGAGATAGAGCATGGCACTGCGAATTTCCCTGGGTCTTCCTTCTGTTTCAATTTCTGCGGCTCTTGTGACTTACGTTTTGCCTCGAGGAAGAGTGCCTTGACTTCTTCCTCAGTTTCCCTGCAGTCTTTGAAATGACTCAGCAGAGGCCAGCCCTCTAGAGCTTCTTCAAAAGATCTTTCATGGGAGATCCTTCGTACCATCTTCTCAAAACCACGCAGCTGCTTTGGAGTGATAGGATCTCTGAGGTGTTTAGGGATGGGATTCTGCTTCTTGGACTTGCGAACTCTTTCTCCGATCTCCTCAGGTGTTTTCACAAGTTCTGGCACGTTCTGCGAAGGGTATCGATCGACACCAGGTAGGGTATCGATCGATACCGCCGCTGTTGAATCGTTCCTGGCAGATACATCTTCATCAGAAAGAAACTTCGCGTTCGGGTTATCCAGCAAATACCTTAATCTAGCAATCTCCCATTCTTCCCTTGTCAGCTTGGGAACTATAGGATAAGGTGCCTTGGGTATATACACTCGTTCTGCAACTACCTTAGGCACCACAGTCGAAGTCTCAGCTGTCTCCTCAGAAATTGCCTCAGTATCGACCGATACCAATGGGGTATCGATCGATACACGGGGTTTGGAAGTATCCCGTTTCAGAATTGTAACCGGCATCGATCGACACCTGGGGGTATCGATCGATGCTCTAGCGATTTCAGGCTCCTCCTTGAAATTTCCTGCATTCGAGATGATGGCATTGACGTGTGCGTCATTGGGATGAACTGTCTTGCCCTTGATGTTTGCAGTAGACTGGGCCACCTGCGTTTGCAACATCCTGTAACTGGTATTGAGAGCCTCGATTTTCCCATTCAGATCAGAGTACAAATGGTCAAGCTTCCCATTGAAATCCACCTGCAATTTCTGTTGTCCCTGAAGAATCTGCTCAAGCATGGATTTCATCTCGTTATCTGTGGATTTGGGAGGGATGGGCTGGTACGAAGAGTTCCCATAGTTGCGATTGTTGTTGCTGAAGTTCCTGTTGTTGTTGTACCCAAATTGTTGACCCTGAAATCCAGAACCACCAACGTAGTTACAATCCTCCACTTCATCTTCAGCAGCAAAGTGAACCGCCTTGTGATTCTTCCCGATCAGGAAATCCAGCTTGGCTTGAACTTCAGCAATCTGAGATGCATCAATTCCTCCAGCTTGCTTCTTCCTGTCGAAGTCAGCATTCTTGGTGCTATTGCTAGACACCAAGTTCTCAATGAGCACAACTGCATCATCTGGATATCTAGTGTTGAAATTCCCATTACTCGCAGTTTCCATGGCCATCTGGTATCTCCAGTCGATCCCTCTGTAGAATATTCCCAGCAGCTGAACTTGATTGAACCCATGGTGAGGACAATCTCTCTGATAAGACTTGAAACGAATCCAAGCTGCTTTGAATCCCTCTGTTGGACCTTGAGAAAACTGGGAGATCTTGTTCCTGAGTTCTTCAGATCTCGCATCATCGTAGAAGTTGCACAGGAATGCTCTCTTCGTCTCATCCCATGTAGTTAGAGAATCGGGAGCCAACTGCTTCAGCCAATAAGCAGCATCCCCACCAAGAGAGTATGGGAAGAGTTTGCAAAATAAGAACTCGTTTGGCACTCCATTGTACTTTATCCCAGTGACCAAGTCCTCGAACCTCTCGATATGATCCATGGGATGCTCATGAGGTAGGCCATGGAAAGGGCTTTGACTTACAAGAGCATAGTACGCAGGCTTCAGCTCGAAGTCATTCCTCTGAAAAGTCGGTATGCGAATCGCAGCTCAATTGGCAAAGAACTGATCAGGCCTGTTGTGCTCACCAATTGTCCTAGCTCGAACAACTGCAGCATCGCCAACGTTGCCACGCCCAGCTGGCACGACAATCTCAATAATAGGAGCAGGGACAACGACGTTTCCAGCCTCATCGAGTCGCTGTCCTCTCTCATTACACACGTGACCCTCTTGGTCTCTCAGAATCCCAGCTTCATCAGCTCTTAAAACCACAGGGTTGTTCATCCCTGATGTTTGCTTGGTCTTTCTGTTTGTGCGTTCCACAAGCGCTAGCTGTTCCAGTGACAGTTCAACTAGCTGTGTGCTTTTGTTGCTCCTGGTTTCACGAACAGGCATACACCTGCAAACAAAACACTAGGCAAAGCACGTAAGTAACCAGAGAAAATTCGTTGGGTATCGATCGATACCAACTGGTGTCGATCGATACCAACAAAAGAAGACGACGAGTATCGACCGATACTAGAGAGTATCGATCGATACCGTCGAACTTAGTCGAAATTCTAAACTAAAATCTAATGGCGAATAGAATCCCCGGCAACGGCGCCAAAATTGATATGCTCAATTTAATACCCTAAGTACTAAAGCATATGTTATAGTATAGCTAGGGGTCGAACCACAGAAGACTCACAGAAACGCACAATAAATTATATAGAATAGAATCAAGCTAAGCCTAACAATTGTAATTAAAAACAATGCAGAAATTAAAAGAGTTGTATTCAATCAGGAAAATATAGGCTCAGGGTTTTTCTCAGGAAATCAATGAATGCAGATAAACTAACTAGCAGGATTCAGATTTAGCGCAGTTCTCGAACTCAAATCACTAAAGTATAATTGACCAACTGTCGTTGCGAGAATTATCTAAATCTAAATCCTAGGAATTCCAAATTTCTTTGCGAATCCTAAAGTCTAAATCAGCTTTAATAACAGGTTTGATATGTTCACAAATCAATTAAACCAAATTTCTTTGCGAATAATCAATTTGCTCACTTAGGTTCTATCAGGTAATTAATCGCACTGTCGTGCCTAATCAATTATCCTAAGATCTAAGTTCCAGATTCGTCAACCTAGAATTAGCTATGAACACAACCTAAGTGAAGAACTATAATTCAGATAGTGAATCCTAAACAGATAATTAACCTAGCATTCAAAGAAATCCTTTATGAGAAAACCCTAAACCTAAAGTGGATCTACTCAGACATGGCAATTGAATCAAAAGACATGTTTGAATAAATCATCAATAAAATAAGAATAACAATAGGTTCCTGAGATCTGATCTCGGACGAAGGGAAATCAGACTTGTCTCAAAACCAGAGTATAGAAAATAAAGCTTAAAAAGGCATAGAAGAGGCATAGCCTAAACAGATGGTTGAAAACTCCTATTTATAACCTAAAACACGACTTGGGGTCTTCTTGTAATTATTAAAGACTTCTGGGCACTTTTGCAATTCTTCAAGTCTTGGAAAACTCGCGGGTCTGTCTCGCGGATACTGGCCGTGAAAACAAGTACTCAGCAACACGATCTTTAGCTCTGCTCCAAACTGCTCCAGAAAGCTCCGATACTTCCAATAATCCTCCAAACGTGCTATGACCTGTAAAAGACTCTAAAACTCTACAAAACACTAGAAAAGACTCTATAAAAGGACTTATATCATGGTCTAAACAGAGTAAAAACCATGATATATCAGTGAGCAGCTTCATTTGATTGTATATTGATATGAGAAATAGTATGGTTAGAGAACTTAGAACGCCAAATATTAATATCATCAATCAAATTCATGATCGATATATCCTGAAGTGAACCATGTAATATGTCAATCAAATTTTTGCAATCGCCTTCAAAACAAATTGATTCAAAACCGAGGCTCCAAACACTTTGTAATGCATGTAGAAAGGTTTTCCCTTCAGATTCAAGACTAGACAATGCATTTGGTAACCTAGCTGAACCCCAGAATTTAGTTGTCCCATAATGATCCCGAACTATCCAACCTCCGATGACTCGTCTTGTCTGTGGGCTATATGCTGCGTCATAATTACATTTTAGTGACCCTATTTTTGGTCGACTCCAGCACGAAATAGGTCGATTATTGGGAACAGAAACAGGCTGTATGTCTGTCTCCCTAACTTTTGTCAAATTCTCTATCCACTCATTTACATCAGCCATGGCATATTAATAATCTCTTCTTGGTTTAATTCAAATTTTTTGGAAAATTAAGTTATTTCTCGATTTCGAAATTCGCCACATTACCCAAAACGGTAAAAGCTTCGGTTTTTCTGTTAAATCCGTATTGTTTTGTATATCCATTAATTTTGTGATATCCTCCTCAAGATTGTTTGTTTAGATCCATATAATTATGGTTTTTTGCTCTTGCAAAGAAATATTGTCGGGGAGTGTTTGTGGGAGGCCACGTTTGTGTGGTCGTCTTTTGTATTCAAATTCCTCTGGACAGATTATGTCAAAATGATTTGCTTTACATTAGTTTAAGGAGAAAGGAATTTTGATATACCAAATCATACATTAAATAAATCGAAATATTTATAAAATCAAATGATTATAGGGCATATACATTGTATGTTAATAAAAGAGTTGAAAACTACGTAAATGTCAATAGAGATAAAGTTTTGGTTCCTGAACCTATTATTCTATTAACAGACGACATGTCGATGTTTCTCCTTAATATTATTTTTTTAGCTCAGTCAACTCTTTTATTTTAAAAACACACTAGTTTCTTTCTGTTTAAGTTGTTAGAAAGGTGATCTGCCGACAAAAAAAGAAAAGAAAACAAAGGTGGAATTTTTGTTTTTGTGTATGGTATTCTGATTAAATTAAAGAGTTTTAAATAAGTGTAATCTTATTATATAAAGCTGAATCACTGAAAGTAGGCGTGATAAAGCATGACATGTAAGATTATTATAATTCACAAGATCTTGACATGTGTCATTATTAATTTAGATCGTGACATGTGATAATATAATATTATAAACTTTCATATTTTTTATTTATTTCAGAAAGTACAAAATAATTTATGTTTATTTAAATGAAAATTACTAAAATAGAAATGAGGTAAAGTAAGAAAATAAACAGAAACTAAAATATAATGGAAATTATGTTTTTGGAACCCTATCATTTATTTGGAAGGATTGTTTATCAGGTTTATGGATAATATCGATCAATTTCTAATTTTTTGATTGCGAATTATAAAACGTTATTTGTGGATAACTTAATGGGATCTTAATTTAGAATATAATTATACGGATCATAATTACGCAGGTTATCAATTTAAAAACCTAAATGTTTTATTACTTTTCGGGCGTATCACGCGAGGCATAATCCAGTTCAGTATAAATTATGATATATCATGTAACATTTCCCAAAGGAAATCGGAAACTCGGGCATGTTAGGTCAGCAGACTAAACCGTGTGGGTTAAGTCGCCCGGTTTGGTCCCTTGGTGAGCACAATATGATCGCTAGGAAAACGTCCAGTCACAACAAACAATATAAGACATTTCCAATCATTCTAACTTGTAAGTAATGGGGATTACTCAGTGAATATGAGCCATATGAAGACTCATAGTTCATCTTCAGACGTTACACGAATTACTATTCATGAAAGTTTAATCCTAAAACAAGCACAAGCAAAGAACAATTACAACACGCACAACCACCTTAATCACCACAACACATGGTCCTCGACCATCACACACATCCACACGGTGGTCTGAATCCACCCATGCCCGAAGCTCCATTATCCGAAGATAATCCATTTCACGAGGTTTGTCATAACCTTTCACGTTGAGAACTGATCTCCCGTAGGCTTCCCACCTAACAGTTCTGAACAGGGTGGATCCAAGCAATACCATATTAAACCTATCAATTTAGACACGCTAGGTTTGAGACTCAAAAACAGGAAACAAACAAAGTAGTAACCTCCTCAATCAATTTACCATGATTAATTAGGCTTCGATAGTTATTGGGTCAAATTTGAATGGCGTGTGAAACAAGCAACACGCAATAAACCCTAAAACATAACAAGCAATAAACCCTAAAACATATCTAGAGATAACTTAACAAAATATCTAGATAGGCACGACAAGAGAGAAAGAGAGAGAGAGAGAAGTCAAGTGTTTATGGTTTCCTAGAAAAGAGAGAATGAGATGGGTATTTATAATAAACCGATACTTGACGAAAAAACAAAAGGAGTGATTATCTTTTCCGAAAGAAAAGTGAAAAATAAAAGAAAAGAAAGATTTGAGTTTATCTAATATAGATATATGATATTTAAGATGAGAACGAATAAAAAAGAAATATTTGTCACAGGAATATTCCGGAAGGATCTAGAAATTAACTTCAATCAGAAATTAGAAAATGGAAACACACCGATTTTTGAGAATAGAAGATTTGGATGTTACAATCTTCCCTCCTTGCCTAGGATCCGTCCTTGAATCCTAGGGAAGAGAACTGTGGAAAGAAATAAATAAAACTTAAGGTCAAAGAGGGAAGAATTTCAGAACACCGGGAAGATAGAAGCTCGCTTTGAAAAGAAGGAATGGAACATCGGGAATATGGGGTCGAAAACTTCATTGCCGAAAACGCCAATGTCGAAATACCTAAGTCGATACACCAGGATCGAAATGCCAAAGTCGGATCGCCAGGTAAGGTGGAGGTTTAGGTTAGGACGTAGAGTGGTGGTAGCCATAAACAAATTTGAATTCAAGGAACGTTGTCATAAACAAATTTGAATTGAAAACCAAAAAATATTTATTAATAAAATGGGAGTAGAACATTTTCTAAAAGGGCATAAACGCCAAAAAAGAAATCAAAAACAATTCTAAGTAAAAACCTAAACGCAACATGAATTAAAAAGCTAGGTTTTACTCCCTATAAAAACCATTTTTTCCTAATCATCGCCACCATGAAATCCTCTGAGGCAAAGCCTGGCCCAAATGTTCTCCCAAATTCCTTCGAAGAAAAACTCTGCCACTTCTCTAGCACTCTTAGATTTTCAAAAGACCCCAATGGAAAGTGCGAATTCCATATGGTACTGCACACTCCGGTCTCTTTGCATGACACAATTAGGTTCTCCGCTATTGCGAGATAGAGCTTTGCCTAGCTTTCCATGGCATGGCAAGCTCTGGGGACTCTTGCGTGGCATGCCCCTTCGAATTAATGACTGTGTAGACTGGACCGGAACCCAATCAAACACATTGAATGGTTGCTAAGAAAACCATAGGCTGCCTAGTCGGGATTGGCACCTCATCAACTTTACGACGTGGTGGCTCTGGAACAACCGTCCTAGTAACGTCCGGACCACATCCAGTTGCCCAATCACGCCTAACAACAACCCCATGACGGTTATCGAACAAAGAGTGGGATCTAAGCGGCTGCATGATCGAAAGCGGAACCCTCTTCCAAGCAGTTTCTCACGTCCTAAACCTTGGTCTCGGGTTACAGAAAAGAAATAGACAAAGTTAACTATCAGATCGGACGTCATTATATAGTTGTTGTGCGGTGTTTGAAATTTTTTAATAAAATGATTTCGCGAACAGAACAAAAACTTCGGGCGAGATCCTCCATGACGAAATTGGACTGATCTAATCGTGTGCTCTTATATAAAGTTGTAACATCCCTATCATGGGCCTCCCGAAGGAAACCAGGAACTTGGGCATTATAGGTCGGCAGACTAAACCATGTGGGTTAAGTCGTTCGTTTGGTCCCTCGGTGAGCACAACATGATCGCCAAGAAAATGACTAGGTCACAACAAACAATATAGGAGAAAACTTCTTTTTATCATAGATAGAGGAATTTATTGTTAGAAAGTTATGTTATTCGGGCTGAAGAACGCCAGAGCGACATACCAACAGTTGGTTAACTAGATATTTGCAGGGCAGATCGGAAAAATCATGGAAATTTACATCGATGACATGATGTTTAATCCATCGAAGGTGACTCCCACATTTAGAATTTGAGAGAGTGTTTCGAAATCTTGAATCACTTCGGGATGAAACTGAACCCGGCGAAATGTACCTTCGCGATCGCATCAGGATAATTCATGGGGTACCTAGTTACCATGAGAGGAATCAAAGGAAATCCGGTACAAATTAATGCTTTCATGGGAATGTCCTTTCCAAGGATGAAATGCGACGTTCGTAAAACCTTAGCTGATGCCGAGACGATATATCATGTCATCTAAATGCTTGCTTTAGCTGTGGTAGTATCAGGAAGAAAGCTAAGGTCGTACTTCCAATCACATTCGATAATCGTGGTAACAACCCATCCACTTCGTTCCATTTTACATGGAATGAGTTAGTCTAGGAGACTAGTTAAGTGAGCCATCGAGCTCAGCGAATACGACATAGAGTACAAACTTCGGGCAGCCATCAAGTTAAAAGGTTTGATAGATTTCATAATAGAGTTGGTCACGCCATAAGAGCGGATACCAAAGAACCTGAAAAAGATGGACCCTACATGTAGACGGAGCTTCCTCACAAGATGGATCCATGGTCAGAGTCTAGCTAGTTCAGCCTAATGGTGAAGTGACCGAACGATCTTTTAGATTGAAATTTAACACCTCCAATAATGAAGCAGACTACGAGGCTCGAATTGCTTGAATGCGTTTAGCGCAAGGAATGGGGGCTAAACCGGCTGGAGGATCAAGATGAAACTCCAGAACGAAGTTCGTGGAATGTGATGCATTTAAAACGGTATCACAATTAAAACAGCAACATGCTGTCAATTTAGAAGTACAAACTGACTTGATCTCGAAATGGGCACATAGGCAACTTGCAAATTTAAGTACAACTACTAACTAAAGCAATCTCCATAAGATATTAATCCTCATACTAAGTCATGTTTTCTTGTGTCTAGACTTATCAGATTTCAGGAGTGAGTGTCACGATTTGTACAAAGAGAAATGAGTAAATGAATGCAACAAATAAATAGTGTAAAAATCATAATTAAAAACGTTGGGCAGCAGGGAATTCTTTAGGGTTCATAGATCAAATTAAACCAGGAATTAGTAGGATTTCTAGTGACTTAATCGACTGGGTTCTAGAACTCGAACACATAATCGTATTAGACCTATTTTTGCAGCACCTAATACCTAGATCTAAGCAACTTAGTTACTCAGTTTCTGCTGGTAACCACGCAAATTGATCAACAATAAAGTCAGGTTAATTCACGTTCACAATACCATATAAGTATGCTTTCGTATCTTATAGCGTAATTGCTCGCCTACTCTAGTTCAGGTTAAAAAAATCATCACTTCCAAGGTTTATCTTCCTTAGATAAGTCTCTAGGTGATTAATCAAGCAACATGTATTAACGAACAAGAATATAACGAAGAATCCTAATAATTATCCTAATTCTAGAAACGTAATATCATAGATCCATGATTAAACCCTTTAAAATCCAACAAGTAAACTACCCAGACATGGATTCGAAAAATATCATCAGAATAAATGAAGTATGTGAAATCAATAACAAAATTAAAAGGTTTTCAAAATCTTCTCTATGAAATAGAGAGTTGAGATATGCTCGTGAAGAACAAAGACCTAAAAAATGGCTAAAGCTATGAGAACTGGAACTATGATAAGGTATGAAGTAATATTTCAGTGGTCACGGCCTAAGAGACTTAATCAATGTATTTATATGGTCTTTTTGGTCTCTTGAGACGTTAAAGGCTCGTCTTTGGAAAAACAAGTGATATATATAAGTGTGTCTGATCCGGTATGAACAGAGGCTGGCCGCGAGTGGATGTCTCCTGGCCACTGGCGCGAGTGGATGTCTCCTGGCCACTGGCGTGAGCCCTCTGGTCGAGGCCAAGGTGCTTTTTCTGCTTCTGCTTCATTTTCGGGAAAGCCTTACTTGACTTCAGTACTTTCCTAGGTTCTTGAGATTGACCTGTTTGATCGTCTTTAACCCATTTGGAAGTGAAAGATAGTTGATCACCCTATCTTGTGTCCAAAATCGAGCACGATTAGACGGTGAAAAGATCTTCATCTGATGTCGAACTTCTGACAGTATAAATCTGTCCAAATTATATGAAAAGTCTTTTGAAACTCCGAAACACAGAAAACTCTTAAAAACAATTAGAAATCGAGTTAAAACACTTGCATAAGATCTTGAAATGATATCCAAAAAGGTCTAAACACGGGTCTTTGTTTGTCCTCAAAGAAAACAGAAATCAAAGCTCGAAAAGAAGTTTGAAAATCATGGGAACTCACAAAGCTCAGAGACCGCCCTTCTAAACGATAACCATCTCTACATCAATCTAAACTCAGTCCAGAAAATTCTCTCCAAAGTCCCCGTGTCACTAGTCTACGGTTTCCGTCATGCGAAACCCAAACTATCTAGACTCCAAATTTTAGTCAACTAGATATCTCTATAAGTTCATTAAAGTTTGTGTGAGATTCTCATCAAAAGGGTTAACCAATACTAATGAGGCTAGATATTTAAGGCTTTTAGAGGTGAGGCTTAGAGTGTTTCTGGTTACCATTTTGATATTACTATTATTTACCCATTTTTCCTTTGGTTTTTGAGCACTTTAATAAGTGTTGTACTCTGTTTTCAAGCATTTTATTATGATTTTTGCATATTTGTAGTGTGAAGACTCTTTTCGGGTTATCAGGGTAAAAGCATTGCAAATTGGAGCAAAAGACCCGTTTTTGGACAGATGCAGACCGTCAGAAGTTCGACCTTCGATGAAGACCTTCTCACCGTCTGATCATGCCCAATTTTGGACACACGATAGAAGGATCAACGATTCAATCTCAAGTTACATGAACTTAGCCTCATCAAGCTGAAAATGCAGAAGCAGAAGCAGGAAAAAAGCACTCCTGACTGCGACCTGAAGGGACGTGAGTGCGGCCAGAGAGGCTTTTCCCACAACCAGGAGGCTTGTCCCTGCGGCCAGATCAAAAACGTCCCAGACCAAGCCCGTTTGCAAGTCCAGTTCAAATCCACTTCCGTTTTCGACAAGGAAAAACCCTAGACGACTTTTGAAGATCTCAAGACCTATATATATGTTGTTTAGGTCTCTTATTTTTGTAACCTTGAAAAAACCTAACTTAGTGCCTCTTTTTACAACTTTTGTTCTTAGTTTCGGGAAATATGAATTTCTCTTGAACCCTTTTAATCTATTCTGATTTATGATTATGCATTCATCAATCACATTTTTGCTTTGCTTATTAATGTCTGAGTAGTTTACTAGTTGGGTTTAAAGGGTTTTAATCAAAGAGGATTTCATGATTGATAAGGATAACAAATATTGAACATAGCTCGATTTCTAAAAGTTCTTTATTTTAGGTTTGTTCTTAATGCATGGAGTTAGCGTCGTGAACTAGCTGCTGATCTTAGGATTGATAAAACCACGGACGTACTGAATTTATTTTTCTGTAACTAGTTTATGAGAGCAATTACACTATAAGATATGAAAGCATACTTATAAGGGTTTGTGAAGATTAATGAACTTGAATCTATTGCATAATATGTTGCGTGGCTACCAACGAAACTGAGTAGTTAAGTTGGAGAATATGTGTTTAGCTCTGCGAAAGTAAGTTTGACCCAATTTGTTGTTAGATTTTAGATGACTTTGAGCTAGAATCCATTAGGAGCTTTGTTAACTTGTTTGAATCAATATGAACTAAACAGGTTTTAGACCCAACACTTTGTTATCATTAGTTTACACCGTTTAGTTTTTCTTTCTTTGTATACTTAGAAATCGTGACAACCACTCTCAAACATCATTGTCTTAGCTCACTACTAATCTTCTTTTGAGTTTTGCAGACATGCATAGATTCTATGTGGATCGACTCCTAAGTCCTACATTGCACGTCTGTGCACTTGCAGACTAGGTTTTATAAATTTAAAACCTGAGCTACACCAAGACACATCAAGTTTTTTTGGCGCCGATGTCGGGGAATCTATCTTTTCATGCATGCAAAACTCTCGAGGTTAGTAACCGACTCTAAGACCACCGTTTTTTTTTTCATTTCAGGTCTCTGAAACATGGATCTGTGTCTGGAGCGAGACACGATATGGAGCAGGGTATCTTCGACCCATCTACAGCTCCCTACTCTTGCGACTCTTGATATACCTATATTTTACATGATTTTTATATGGTTTCTAATATATTATCTAAGTATTTTTATACATTTTTATGGATTTAGAGGTAGTTTTTTCGTATTTGTAGTATTTAGAGATTTTACAGGTCAAAACATCAAAAAGGATGGATAATGGAGAAAAAGAGCACTAAATTATTTTCATGCCATTTTACCAAGCCAGAAAGACAAGCCAAGCACCTAAAGCTCAAGAAAAGCGGATATCTCCAATTGGACAACACATATGCATCAGAAGTTTCATGTTCGTTAATTCCTTTTTATATTCACGGATTGAGATGAAATTTGGATCCAACATAGAATTTTGAGTTAATTTTCATATGGAATTGGTTTCAAGTCATTTGGAGCTGTGGTTAGGAAGTTAAATCGATTCTACTGGATACATGTCCGTTTGGCTCGCAAAGGAGGCCTATGCAGAAATAAGATCCAACATCGGCCCATGGAGAGAAACCACCGGCCCAATCCATCCTGGCCTGAGCTCGCTCCTCAAACTGGGGCAATCCTCGACCACCATCCTCAACCAAGTTCCTTGGCCGATATTGCACTTCTGCGAATTGATAATTCCTTTTATGGCCTAAACTAAACCCTAGCCGACCTAGGTCTTTTCTAAACCCTATATATACTTATTTTTAGCCTCTAACACCTAAGAAGAACCACAGAAAACACACCTACATAATAAAACCTCAGTTTTGATTTCTTTTCATAATTTTTGTTCTAAGAGATTTTAGGAGAAGTTCTCTCCTTTCGTTCAAGGATTTTCGATTTGATCTTCTTCAACCCTTACTCTTTTATTAAATCAATGATTTCTATTTACTCTCTATGCGTGTTTACTTTCAGTATGTGCGAGTAATTTACTTGTTAGGTTATGGGTTTTTCAATAAGTGCATAACATGTTACTTTGATATCAAACGTTTTAAAAAGTGTTTAGCTTATGGTTCTTCATCTTTATTTGTGATAATTGATGATTGTTTGGTTGGCCATCTAGCGATCTGATCTTAGGTTAATATACTCTTCAAAAGATTGTTATATTGTTTGATCTAATATTTGGTCAACAATACGTTGTAACCTTCCAAAAGTCGAGTTACATAGTATTGCGAACAATCTTAACTTGCTCGAACTAATGCGTGCTTTCATTCTACAATAACCAACAAAAGATGAGTCTATAGGTTTGTAAAACATAGTGATCGGAGCCACAATAGTGGAAAGATTATAAATTCATGTTTTGAGTTCAAGAACGGATCTTATTAAAACCCTATCTAATCGATATTTTTTTATTTTATGTATCTTTGCGAATTATCCATTGCCTAACGTTTTCTCTTATTATTTTATCTTTCTTACGTCTTATCCATCGATCTTACCTTTATTTTTGTTGTCTTAGCTAAATTTGAAGTCATTAAAACTCTAGTGTTTCATCTTCTAGTCTCTAGTTGATTCGACCCCTAAATACTACATCGTTGTTGTGCACTTGCAACTATGATATTTTAGGGTGAAAACTTACCTACATCAAGTTTTTTGGCGCCATTTCCGGGGACTGATTTGTTACCTACGAATTTTAGATTAGAATTTCGTCTAAGAGTTTTCTTTTCTTTGTTTTCTAGTTTTTCAAATTTTTCTTTTATTTTTGTGTGTTTCAGGAACTTTTTAAGATAGATTACTACTCAGGGAATGATGGTTACTTTGATGGTCATCGATTTCCTCTCCCTCGTGAAGCTCAAAGGCGTTCACCTATGTACCGTGAACCTACTGGTAACTATATCTCGATGCCAAGATTCTACAACAATCGACCCAACTAAGCTTATTTGCACCATAATCAGAATTGAAGCGACTTTGATCACAGAGACTTTTATCATCACTACCACCTCCACAAGCCTATGATCATGTCCCCAATGAGTCTCAAGAGAGTAAACTTGAAGCCATGACGCTTATGAATAATCAACCAGAGTCTTTGCTTGAGCTCGATGCAAAGTTGGACCATATTAAAAATGACCTCGGTGGGAAGTTTGATTCTATTCCTCTCCAAGTTGAAAAGCTTGAAGAGCGAGTGAACCAAATAGAAGAAGTGCAGCAACAACAAGCTCACGACATTGAGAAGAACCATATTTGCATCAATCACGTGAACCAAGCCGTGGAGCTCATGGAAGATAACTTTGAAGGAAAATTCACAACTTTGAGAGAAAGCCTATCATCTACTACTACAAATCTCAACACCATTACAATCAAAGCACACAAGGCTGAGAGAGGCATGAAGGAGATTGGTAGTCAAGGAAGAGAAGCTTATTCAATTTACATCAAACTTTTTAGGCAATGTTATGATGCACCCAAGGCTGGAGCACCTCCACATAACAAGCTAAAGGCATCATAAACAACACGCTAATCTCTTTGGTCGAGATCTGTAAAAAAAAATTTCGAAGGTAAGTTCTCCTCCTTGGTTTCATTAAAAACCTGTATTTAAACTAAAATTCACAATTGACATCAACTAAACACAAGATTTTCAGTGCATTCTTATGATTTTTTGTATTTATCTATAACTTCTTTATGAGAAAATTTTTATCGATAACAATTTTGTAATTTGAATTTGGTGGTTTTAGCTCATTAAATTTGTTTTTATGAATGAATGGCACAACTTAGAAATGAATCGTTATTTTCAATTATTTTCACTTAGATTTGAGTGCTTTAACATGCATTAAGAGTCAATTCATTTCTTATGCTTTATCTTAAGCTCTCTTGGATTTAGAACTCGATAATCATTACTTAAGAGATCTTGATCCAATAGCACATTAAAAAGTGATTTCAAGTGTTTTGCAATGATTTTTGAAAGCTTGACAGGATATGTAGCTAGACGTTTTGTTGTGGACACACAATCCAAATCGTCTAAGGAGATATTCAAAGCCATTTCAAGGAGACGCTTACCAAAAAAATAATACCGAGGAGACCAAACCAAGGTAATGGAACACAAGAGCGAGAACATATTTTTGGTTGAATGAGAAGTATATTTGGTCGAGCCAAATTGAAGAAAACAACCGAGGACCTTCACGAACCGTCTAACCGACCACCCGAGGAGCCAATTTACCTACCAGCCACCAAACGGTACGTCCAACTGCTCTTAAACTTTATCACCTAACATAAAACGTGCTCTTGGTCGACATGTTTTCAGTATGTTTCGAGACATTCTTCACAGATTAGTGATACACGACTTTTGTGTCTTTGAGATCAATTACTCAATATACAAGTAGTATATGAGGTATCAATCCAATGGGTTTGACTCAATGCACTAAGAATGCATATAAGTTCTTAAGTTAAGCTGATAAGATGAGTTTTGTGGAATAAGCTAATGGTCTAACTTAATTTAGGCAAGAAACAACTAATAACAACACTAAACGATATGAAAATGATGATAAAAGGCGAATTCTAGGATAAGGTAATTGAAATAAGGCAATCCAATGGCTAATTAATGATGTCCATTGCTTAATGAAGACTAATCCCTAGGCAAAGATCAATAATCTTAACTAATCATCTCTCAAGGCATTAATTACTTTGCTAATCACTAATCCAAGATCAAATTCTCATTTGTGAATCACTAATTAGCAAGCTTTAAGTTTAAACATTCAAGATCAACCAAATAATCACTCTAGACAACTAATCTCTTAGGCTAGAAATAAATATCTCTTAATTAGTTCATCAAGGCATTTCATCGAACACCTTGTGTGCATGAAATGCCTTTTGATCTAAATCCACTTTCTCAAGCTAGCTCAAGCCTTAAAACCACTAATCAAGAAGGAAAATCATATAATCTGATCCTAGACATCATTAATCAACCATTAAATCACCATAAATCTACCAAATCCTCAAATCCTAAAAGACTAGTCACTAATCATGGTGTTCTTGACAAATCCTATAAAAGAAGTATAAAAAACCATGATTAATGATGATAATGATTAAGAAATAGAAAATGGAAGATGAAAATAACAAGAAAATAAGCTTATATTGCTTGAAAAGTGTATGATCTCTCTTACAAATAAAAAAAACCAAGGTTTTAGACTTAGAAAAGAGATAGATTGAGAAAATTAGGTTTTTGGGCTTAAATAATGAAAATGGGCGAACCGGGTCAACCCGTAACAAACCGGGTATTGACCCGGCCAAATCTGGGTTTTTCTGATTCTGGGAGTTTGCACCGACCGGTCCTGGATCGGTGCAAATGGTCGGTGCAAACACTTTTGAGCATAACTCCTTTGGGCATCAGACGGACACGTCCCCGCTTACTCTGATGTAACTTTCGAACCACCGCTCCGAATAACGTCAAACTACCTCCTGTTGACAGCTAACGTATTGCGCTACAACTTTTATGAAGACCACCGAGGCTAAGTCGGACTGGAGACCCTTCGTCCAGCCAGGTCTTTCAAGAACGTTGGGTCTGGATCAAACTGGTCTTGGGGAGTTTGCACCGACCCACAGCACGGGTCGGTACAGTCTTCCTTTTGCCTTGGCACTTCCTCCTGTATCTACACCGACCCACTGCACCGACCCAGGATGGGTCGGTGCATTTTCTGAAAACTCCATTCTTCTTTTCGGCGGCTAGACGGACATACTCTCAGTAAGGCGGCCATATCTCTCTAACAACACATCAGAAAAACCTGAATCCAACTCCAGTAGACAGCTAACTCCTTGATCTACAACTTCCATGAATATCATTGAAGCTGAATATGATTGGAAAGCCTTCGTCCAGCGTCATCTTTGAGACACATCGGGTGAACTCTTCCTTCTCTTAAGCTCAATCAATCTAATCATCCCAAATGTCTCCAAAACACCTAGAAATACTCCAAATGAATGCAAAAACCCACTAGGACCTAATACAAATGTCATAAACTCAAAATGAGACAAAAATGCTAAACAAAGTTATGATTATGCATGCAAATGACTCAAAATGCTAACTAAAATGCATGCTAGAACATGCAAATTATGAGAATGTCAACTCCCCCAAACTTAAACATTTGTTTGTCATCAAGCAAACAAGAATAAGAAAAGGGAGGTTGATTAAAAATTGGAGCTCTAACCCAAAAGTACCACACAAAAAATCTAAACCCAATGTCCAAGTTGCGAATTCCAAAATGCGATCAAACAAGTTTTACACGAAAGAAGCCAGTCATACCAATCCCTACACGAATCATGCTCAAGCCTTAACCTAAACAAGTCTTCCTATCATCTAATCCCTTGACATTCAATTAGTAGTTTCTAGTGGATCATGCTCATGCAATGCAAGTAAACTCATTTGGTAAAGGGCAATGCTTTGAGATAAAAATGATTTCAATATATGTGGCGGTTTCCAAGCAAGAGATCTCTCAAACGAATGAATGAACTTTGTCAAAATGCTAAGGGTGAAAAGCAATTGATGCATAAAATGATAGATTTTCACCTACCCAATGCCCCATTACCAATTCGAACCTAAATCTAAACCCTCAAAGAAACAATCCTAGATACCCTTTCACAAGGCATTTTCCCTTCTTCCACCACATCTATTCTTCACTTTTCCTTTCATTAAGCACTTAGGGTATTCCTATCACCAAACGGTTTAGCTTTTACTATTTTCCTTGGCTTAGCTCTCTTTTTATTTTCTCTAGTCTCTTTGTTTTCTTTTCTAGCTTGCTTTGGCCTTTTTGGCTTCTTTCTTCTTTCTTTAGCTAGAGACTACCCTTTTTTTTTTTAACACTTAGAGCTAAACCAAATCTCTTTTTGCCAACCGATTCAACCTTTTTTTTGTTG
Source organism: Eutrema yunnanense (assembly GCA_002933935.1). Lineage (NCBI taxonomy): Eukaryota > Viridiplantae > Streptophyta > Magnoliopsida > Brassicales > Brassicaceae > Eutrema > Eutrema yunnanense. Next base: position 167,385 of record PKML01059034.1, on the reverse strand, counting down.
TCTCCCTTAATCTTTCTCCCAAACCTTCTTTCTTTTGATCCACATTTCCAATCCCAACACCATCTTTCTTTCTTTTTCGTCCAAACCTCTCACCCCAAGTATCCACCTATCTAACTTAGCCTAATCTAGCTCGATAATGCATGAGCTAGTTCTACGTGAAAGCCTATACTTGTCGCTCTAAACCCAACACTTTTTGCTAAGTTGATTCAAAAATAAAAGGCCTCACAACGCTCACTAAAGTTGTAGGCTTGAAAGAAAGGCTAAGTTTAGGGCGAGGTGAACCATTCCAAAAGTGGGAATTGGCTACTTGGGCCAACAAGAGTGGTAAAAATGGAGAAGATGACCCAAGTATGTATGCGGTATCCATGAGCTTACAATGCAATGTATAAACACAATAATTAAGATATCAAAATTATTGGTTTCCACTTAGGTGGGATTGGATTCAAATCAAAACTTGCTTTAGCTAAGGTATGAGTTATGAAACGTGAGATCAAGACATGGTTCGTTCTTAGTTTCAAACACGAGATCGAGCATTAAACAACTAGAAACTAGGGCATTGAACTAGGCTCTAAATATGATACTCTACGAGGACAAATGCATCGTTGCTCCCAATGCACATGCAATGCTACTTTACAAACTATGCATCTAGACTCGAACCTACATGTGAAATGCAAAAAAATTCAAAAGTTTTCAAAATTATTGAAAATGCATGGTGTGTATGAGACTCAAGATGCAAAAACCAAAATACGAAAACAAAACATGATATTAGATAACACACAACCCCCCCCCCCCCCCCCCCCNCCCTCCCCCAAACTTAAATTACACAGTCCCTTGTGTAATAGAAGCTTAAGAGAGAGCTAAACAATGCATGAAAGAAAGATAAATGATTCTAGAATGCTATTCACAAAATTTGGAGTATTATCTTGGAAATGAATGGAGGGAACGATGATATATCATGGTTTTTACCCCTTTTAGACCATGATATCGGTCCTATTTATAGAGTCTTTCTAGTATTTTGGAGTCTTTTCGAGTCTTTTACAGGTTTAGGTACGTTTGGAGCTTAATTGGAGATATTGAAGCATTCTGGAGTATTTTGGAGCATATGGAGATTCAGAGTCATGCAGAGACGTCAGAAGTTTGGCATTCGTTGAAGAACTTCCCACGGATGGATTGAGCGCAAATTTGGACACAATACATATCAATGGATTAACTTTCATTTGGAAGTGGTTTGAGGCCATTCCAACGGTGCAATCAAAAGTTATGCCAGTTTTCGTGAAGACAATCCAGTCTGGCGAGCCGAAGAGTCGACACAGAGGATGAGTATCGACCGATACTACCTAGTGTCGATCAATACTGCTCGGGAAAACAGGAAACTCGACTTTTTACAAGTCTGGAGAGTTTGCATCTTAGTCAAGAAGTCATTAATTATTACAATAAAGCCCAGAACGTGTTTTAGCATTATAATTAGGTTTTTCAGCCACTTTGGTGGCGAGGCTTTTCATAACTTGAGATAGAGATCATTCTACTTTGGTTTTTGGAGAGACAACTCTGACCTGTTTCTTATTGATTTCTTCGATGATATATTCAATCATGTTGTTTTCATTCTCCATGTCTGAGTAGATCCACTTTAGGTTTAGGGTTTTCTCATAAGGGTTTTCTCTGAATGCTAGGTTGATTAGTTGATTAGGATTCACCATATGAATTAGTTCTTCACCATAGGTTGTTCTCAAAGCTAATTCTAGGTTGACGAATCTGGAACTTAGATCTTAGGATAATTGATTAGGCACGAGAGTGCGATTAATTACCTGATAGAACTTAGGGTGAGCAAAATAACTATTCGCAAAGAGATTTGGTTTAGTTGTTTTGTGAACAAATCAAACTTGAACTAAAATCTGGTTTAGACTTTAGGATTCGTAAAAAGATTTGGAATTCTAGGATTTAGACTTAGATAGTTTTCGCAACGAGAGTTGGTTAGCTATACTTTAGTGATTTGAGTTTAAGAACCACGCTAAATCTGAATCATGTTAGTTAGTTTATCTGCATTCATTGATTTTCTAAGAAATACCCTGAGCCTATATTCTCCCATCGATTTTACATCCTCTTTTATTGTTTATTGCTTTCAATTACATCTTTTGGTTTAGCTTAATTCGAATCTATTTAATCCATTGTGTGATATCCTAAGTTCTTGTGTTCGACCCCTACATATACTGCAACAACTGCTTTAGTACTTATAGGGTATTAATTTGAGCATATCAAATTTGGCGCTGTTGCCGGGGACTCAATTTCGCCATTAGATTTTAGCTAAGAATTTCGTCTAAATCGTTGAGTATTGATCGACACCCTAGTGGTATCGGTCGATATCCGTCGTGAATTTCAATTACTTACATTCTTGAATTTTGTGTTTCAGGTGCATGCCTCTTCGTGAAACCAAAAGGAACTATTGGATCTTGTGAAATTTATAAATACACTCGACATAAGAACTCATCTTCTTGTTGACTGAATGATGAGCCTCTATTTTTCCATATTTTTTGTCTAGAAAGGAAAGTAATGTTTGAAGTGTGAGTTTTTCATTAGGTAGAGTTTATTATTTATACACAAGAAGGGATGTATAAGAATACAAATACATGGACTCAAATTAGTTTCACAAATTTCCTTATCTAAGATGATGGATATCTTGGATAGGATAATGATAAGGCAGGGTTTCAATCTAACGTTGGATAACAAGTGAGATCTAATGAATGACCTAGATTGAATTAACATGATTTTCTTATCTTATTCAATAGTAACAATTTATCTATAAAAACACACATATAGACGTTAGACAATCATCACAACTTATTCTCTTACAAAAAAAAATAAATTTTAATATTGGAGGTCCATCTTTTTCTCAAAATTCTTCTTCTTCAAACTCATCAAATGAGTTTGATGAATTTTTGATGGATGACATTGAAGCAATGGATAGAGAAGAAAATATTGCTGTCAATTTGTTTCTCAACAACAACCGCCTTATTCACCAAACCACTCAAAAAAACAATCACGTAAGTTTTCGAGGCTCTATTCTTGGTAACGCGGTTATACACCGTGACAGAGAAAATGCTCATCGCAATTTGTTCAATGATTACTTCTCTAGCAATCCGGTGTATGGTGAAAGAGAATTCCATCGTCGCTTCCGAACGTCAAAAAGGCTTTTCCTTCACATTGTTGATGTTGTTAAACAACATGACAACTACATCATTCAACGACATGATGCTTCATGAAAAATGTAACAGCTGCTATTCGGATATTGGCGTATGGCATGGCTGCCGATGCCACAGACGAATACATCAAATTAGGAGAGTCTACGGCAATCGAATTCATGAAGCGTTTTTGTCTAGCAATTGTTGCAATTTTCTCGGAGTGGTATCTCAGGTCACCCACAACAGAGGATGTTGCTAGGCTTCTCCACATCGGCCAACAATGTGGATTTCCTGGAATCTTAGGTAGTCTTGATTGTATGCATTGGAAGAGGAAAAACTGTCCAACTGCTTGGGCATGACAATTCACAGGTCATAGCGGAGCACCCACAATCATTCTTGTAGCAGTTGCAGATTATGATCTATGGATATGGCATGCCTATTTCGGCATGCCAGGAAGCAACAACGACATTAACGTGTTGAAGTCATCTAATTTATTTTCAAAGCTTGCTCAAGGTATCGCCCCTCTTGCCAGTCACATTATTCAGGGAAATGAGTATAATATGGGTTATTATTTAGCTGATGGTATTTATCCATAATGTCAACTATTGTTCAAACTATAAGAGATCTCCAAGGTCCAAAGAAAAAATTATTTGCAGCAAGACAAGAAACATGTCGAAAAGATGTTGAACGTGCCTTTGGAATTCTACAATCTAAATTTACTATCGTAGTAGAATCAGCATGTTACTGGAAGAAAGAAGACCTGCATGATATAATGACAGCGTGCATTATAATGCATAACATGATAATCGAGGATGAACGTGATATCAACGCACCGATTAGAAATGCAAGATCAACACTATAGGTAACTGTTGAAATGGCAGTAATGAAAATACTCGATTTCAACAATATTTAGCTCGTAATCTACAAATAAAAAACAAGGAGACTCATTTATCACTTCAGAATGCGTTGATTGATCACATTTGGGAGTATTACGGAAGTAATGATTATTAAGTTGGTATTTTATATGCAACTTTGTAAAATTTATGATTATGTGTGTTTTATTAGTATATATGTAATTTATATTATCATGTAACTTTATTATGTAATATTGTGTGTTGTATAATATATTAAATGTATGTTTTATATTTATTTATGAAATTTTATCATTATTAGTAACTTTTATCAATATGAAAGACTATATTGCAAATTAATAAAATTTTAAGGATTTTTTTGAGGATTCATTGTTGGAGTAAGCAACCCTCAAATCCTTATTTTGAGGATTTACTCCCCTCAAAACGAGGAGAGCTATTGGAGATGCCCTAAATAGATAGTAAAACGGGTAAAAATACGGTGTTATCAAACCTCCAGACTTAAACCTTGTTTGTCCTCAAACAAGACAAAACTTAAGTTTAGAAATGATCAAACAAAAATCATAGAGGAGACTATAGTTCTAAACCACTAGTCCGCGGCGAACCAGGCATCGAACTACATCAAACACAACCTAGCCTAGACAATTCTCACTAGAAATTTCAGAAACACTAGTCCACGGTATCCGTCATACGAAATATAAACTTTCAAAATCCAAAAATCAGACCAACTAGCTCTCTAAATTCATTAAGTGCAAACGTGAAATTTTCATTAAAAGGATCAAACCAGGAAAATCGAGGTTAGGTATTAAGGCATTTAGAGGTGAGGTTAAAAGTATTTCGGGTTATCGTAATTTCACCTAAGGGTGCGAGATATTATGCAAAACTGCAAGAGAGGAAGGAGCTATTGATAACCACAGCTTTCAGTCACTTCTTCTTACGTAAAAATGTTGCACTTCCTCCTTTCAGACTTAGATTTTTATGTGGGCTCGGAATGACAGACTTCTCACAAACTAACCATGGATGCCTCGTAATAATTCGACCAATCGAGACTCTTTTTAGGCTCTTGTTTTCTTTCACTTTCGATAATTTTCGAATGTTTTTTTGGTTTTTTTTAAAAGGGGAAACGCCTTTCTGAGATAGAGGCTTAGGGGCACGAAAATTTACCATATTTTTGAGTTTTCCAAGGCAGAACAAGCTCTTATCTTTGTTGAACTCACCTCCACCAATCACGTATTGTCTTCATCTTTAGTGACTAAAAACTGTGTTGTTCCTCCCTCTCCGGCGTTTTTGCACATATCTGCACATAAGACACAAAGAGAGTTGCATGAGATTTGAACAATGGTTAAGTTTTGGGTGGGGTACCAACTAAAGATGAGCTGGTCATTCATATACGACAAAGAGTGGTAAAAGGTAAAAGAATGTCATGAATGTATGATATTCGTTATCTTTGCCTAAACCTTTGATGAGAAAATTAAGTCAAGTTAAAGTTCAAGTATAATAGAGCTAGTATATTCCATCCTAAAGAATCTCTACGATCTAAATTCCTCTGGGGATTTTTCATTCACATAAACTCTAGCTACCGCCTAGTCTAAAACTAAATTACAAAAGAGCATGTTACTAGAAAATAGCGTAGAAGCACATTGGTCGGTTATCGTCATGGATTTCTTTCATCATTCCCTCAAAACGTATTCCTACTTATTGAAAAAAAACTTGAATTTTTTTAAAGAAAGCGTGAAAAATGCAAAGACTCATGAAAGAAAATGGTGGTTAGTAATGGATGGAATCCTCACCCATACTTAAATCGCACTGTCCTCAGTGTGAAATAAATCGAGTAAGGACGAGAAATAGATATATGTAATAATTGAAAAAGTTTAAGAAAAAATAAAGCTTACCTGGAAGTGGTTGCGGAATTGATGTGGGAATGGAATGGTGGTGAATGGAAAATGGTGTTGTCGTGATGGGGAATGGGTGTGGAGGTGTTTGGGAAAGGTTTGGGATCGATCTGGGATCGAACGGAGTCGATCGGGGATCGATCGGAGTCAATCTGGGATCGAACAGAGTCGATCAGAGTCGACAGAAGGTTGGCCGTGGGTCGAAGGGCTCTGACGGGGGATCCACCGGGGGTCGGTGGGACGCACTCGCAGTCGATGACTGGTTCACCGCGGGTCGGTGGGACGCACTCGCTGTCGATGGATGGTTTGCCATGGGTCGGTGGGACGCACCCGCGATCGATCCTCTTTTGCTGTCAAGTCCTTCCTCGCGTCTCGCTGTCGATGGATGGTTCATGCTGGACCGAGCAGCTTCGAACCGTGTCTCTATTTTTTTGTCTTTTCGGTATTTGATTTTTTGGGTTTTTTTCTGATTTTTTAGAAAGTTGAGACTAAGAAAAAAAAACGTTAATAGAAAAAGAAATAAAAACTAAAAAGAAAAACGTACCTAAAATGGGTTGCATCCCATTGAGCGCTTTTGTTTAAAGTCATTTTGCTCGACGTCGGTGCCTAGGTGAGCTTAGTCGAAGAAAGGTCTTGTCCGAAAACAATTTTCCTATGATTTAACCTTGTAATCCTTCGTATAAAACATATGACGCCATTTCCACTCTGTATTTCTGTCATCAAGTTCGATATTGTGATCTCCTCCGGGATACCAATGGAAATTCAGATTTGGAGCTTCCTTGGAGTATGTTTGATATTCTCGGATGGTAGAGCCATGTTGCCATGTTAGAGCCATGTTGCAAGATGCATAGATGGTCGGATCTAGATTAGTTATGGTCTTGGTTGGAGCTTGAGTATTGATAGAGAAAAAGGCTTGCTCGAAGAAGTAGGATCGGACACAAAACGTCAAAGTTGAGATGAACTGGGGCTGGCCGCGTGTGATGCAAGCTTGGCCACGGCAAAAGGAGGCTTGGCCGCGGGTCGGTGATGCTCACCCTCGTTGGAAGGATGACTGGTGATATGCTCAAATTAATACTCTATTTAGATACTAAAGCAGTTGTCGTAGTATAGCTAGGGGTCGAACACAAGGACTCACATAGACACACAATAGATTATATATGTGAGAATTACGCTAAGTGATTAATGGTATTGAAAACATAATGCAAATTAAAACAGTTGTAAATTCAATTGGAGAAAGATAGGTTCAGGGTATTTCTCAGGGAATCACTGAATGCAGACAAATTAACTAACATGATTCAGATTTAACGCTGTTCTTGAACTCAAATCACTAAGATATAGTTAACCAACTTCCGTTGCGAAAACTATCTAAATCTAAATCCTAGAAATTCCAAATTCCTTTGCGAATCCTAAAATCTAAATCAGGTTTGATATGTTCACAAAACAACTAAACCAAATTCATTTGTGAATAGTTATTTTGCTCAACTTAGGTTCTATCAGGTAATTAATCGCACTTCCGCACCTAATCAATTATCCTAAGATCTAAGTTCTAGGTGATCAATCTAGAATTAGCTTTGCAAACAACCTATGGTGAAGAACTAATTCAGATAGTGAATCCTAATAACAAATCAATCTAGCATTCAGAGAAAACCCTATTGAGAACCCTGAACCTAACAAGGGATCTACTCAGACATTGAAATTGAAGCAATCAACATAACTGAATAAATCATCAATAGAATAAATAAGAGTAGAATAAAACAGGGGTTCAAAATCTTCTCTCAGACGAACAGAGTTCTGACTTGTCTCCCCTCTCAAAAGCTCTCTCAGAAATCCTCAAACAAACGTAATGAAAAGCACACAGCCAAAGTGGCTGTAAAACCTAATTAAATAGTCTAAACACGAATTGGGGTCTTCTTGTAAATATTAAAGTCTTATGGGCAAGTT
>PKML01059034.1:142628-155640 GCA_002933935.1 Eutrema yunnanense | reverse complement strand
CTTGATAAAATTGTGTTAGTGTGAAAAGAAATGAGTCAAGCTCATTCGAATGAAATGTTTTCATTGGCTGATAAATGTTTTCTCGCGTATAACATGAGAGAATAAAAGACCACACGTGCGTCGATCGCATCTTGGGCCTGATGGGCTCGTGGACTTTTAGAGGTATCGATCGATATTCGACGGGCCGACTTAAAAATCGCAGCCGCTTAGAATATTGTGAGGAATATTCTGTTTCTGTCTGGGAAAAACCTTAGCCTCTCTCCTATATATACTGGCCGATTTTTACCTTAAAAATCATCCTCTGATACACAAAAAACACATCCTAAAAGTTCTAGCAAGAGTTCTCTCAATTCCCTACTGCTTAGAGTAAGTTTCTATTCGAGAGTATCGTAATTATAATGTTCGACAGATCTGATATCAAGTGTAGATGATACAGATTACTTTGTTCGTATCCTGGGACTCATGGATCTATTATAACCCGTCGCACTACGGGAGATTCTTTGAGTTAAGGAAAGAGATTCATCTCGCCTCCTCAGATTTATTTATGCTTTAATCGTTTTATGAATCGTCTGTTCCTTACTGTTTATTTATATAATCGTGATTAAATCTTATCCTGTCTATTGTGCGAAATTTTGGTCCTACACGCAATGCGTTCTTCAGAATCTTCATCGTTTTGCAAGAGCAAGTCCTGGTCTATTTGCACCATGGATGTTTCATCATTTGAGGTTCTATGTTTTGGAGGCTTAGGTATTGTGCCATCACCAATACAAAGTAGCCATCTTGCAAAATCTTTTTCCGCTTGGTGCAACCTCATATTTCTCTCAAGAGTGAATATAGAGCAATATTTCCATAAATATGAACGGTTGATTGTTGCCTTAACAGTTTCTTGCCTGGAGCCTTGCGGTATGACCGGAAGAATTTGTCTAAAATCTCCTCCAAGAAGCACTGTTTTTCCACCAAAGGTTTTGGCTGCTGCATCTGGATCTGTCATTGAGAGCAAATCTTGCAAACTCTTAACAAGAGCTTCAAAAGCAAATCGATGACACATTGATGCTTCATCCCAAATTATAAGATCTGTTTGTTTAAGTAATTCAGCGAGCATGGAACTACGACTGATGTTACACATGATGTCTTGATGAAGATCTATCGGAATCTTGAAACGGGAATGTGCAGTTCGTCCATTTGGTAAAAGTGTAGCTGCAATTCCAGATGAAGCCACTGGTAGCACAATTTTTCCCTGTCTTAACTTCGAGATAATCGTCTTGTAGACGTATGTCTTTCCTGTTCCACCTAGTCCATTGAGAAAAAACAATTTCCCTTTATTATGGTCGATTGAGTCGATAACATCATTGTTAGAAGGGGGATTAGCACCCCATGGTTTTACTCGGTTCGAACCGAGACCGGTTCAATCAAGACCGGTTTACGATGGTCTGGATCGAGGATGGATCAGCCCGAAAACATTGGGCCGAGCTCAGAATCTCGTTAAGAGCCCATCTCTGCTACCGATCCAAGTCCGGCGCGAGCCCAGCCCATTACAACATACGAAAATCAGAATATTTCCCTTTCGTACCGATCTCGGAAACGGAAGTGTTCCCTTCGATCAAATCTCCGAGATATCAGGAAGATATCCTTATCTCGGAGAGAAAACCGGGAGATATCCTTCTCCCAATCGAACAAGGAAAAGGAAGTCTTCTCCTTTTAAACCGCCTCAAGACATTATAAATAGAGGAGGAGGCTCATTCATTGAGCACATCCATAACTTCCGCAGAGACCAGAGAGAATTCAAGAGAGCTACTTACCGATCTCAAGTTCTCCATCTTTGCAATCTTACTAAACTCTGTTGTAACGCCGATTCTTGATCAATAAACGAGATTCCGATTAAAGTACTGTTTTACCCCTTTTGTGTGATTTACGGATCAACAATTGGCGCCGACTGTGGGGACAGAAGAACAGTACTTTCGGATATCGTTTAATTGAGTTCGGCGATGGTTCTTCCAGTCGACAATTCCGTGGTCAACATCAACAGCTCGAAAAACGACGACCGAAACCCTCGCACTGACGAACCCAATCCAACCGATACCGAGCTACCGACAACCGGAGGAGGACTCCCTCCGACCTTACTTACTGGGGGTGATACTCAGACCAATCCTCCAAGGACTCTTCAGCAACCTCTAGCTACCCCGCTTTTCACGGATCCGACCATCTTTATGGAAGTCATGACAGCACAGTTCGCAGAAATCAACAAAAAGAATGAAGAACGGATCGCTTCGCTAATAGCATCCCACTTCGAACGCCGAAACCAGATCGGTACCCCCCAACCAAACCTGATCACCCCCGAAAACGCACTACGCCGGAACCTTCTGCCCTACCTAACCAACACTCAACTTCCAGGAGCGACCGACCTACCAACTAGGAGATCCGCGGCCGATTCGGAAATCCACATCTTGGATCAAGTCGCCATGAACCTAGAATTCGCGAAAGTCCAGGCCCAATTACAAGACATGCGATCCAAGGTCCACCAGGCGACAAGCTCGGCACCAGAGATCGACCGAGTGATTCAGGAGTCGCAGAGGACCCCATTCACGGACCAAGTCATCAACACTCCAGTTCGGCGATTGGAGAGAGTCAAAATCACGCCATACGATGGGTTTACCGACCCTAAACATTTTCTGACCTCCTTTGTCATCACGATGAACCGCTTTGGTTTCGGGTCGAAAAACGAAAAAGATGCAGCCATGTGCCAGTTGTTTGTAGAAAACCTATCCGGAGCCGCGCTCGATTGGTTTTCGACGCTCGACCCGAACTCAGTCAACAGCTACAACGAGCTCACTACCAAGTTCCTCAAACGCTTCACGATGTTTATCAAACAGAAAATAAAGAACGCCGAACTCTGGGCCCTCGAGCAGAAGTAGGACGACCCCTACGCAAATTCATGGAGCGTTTCAAAGAGGTCGTATCCCACTGTACGATCGACGACGAAGCAGCGATCGAGGCTCTTTACAAAGCGACCTGGTACGAATCAGACTTCCACAGGGAGATCAAGCGCAACAATCCAAAGACGTTGGAGGACATTTTACACAGGGCGCACATCTTCATCATGGAAGAAGAGGAAAGATCCGAGAAAGATAGGCGGTATGCACTCACGAAACACCCCGCTGCTAAGGATAAACAGTACATTCCTCTAAAGCAACCCGTCAATACGGTCCAAACTCAGCAGTCCTGGTCAAACACCTGGGTTCGGTCGGACGAACCGAAGGATTCTGATACCGAGTCTGCACCATACTGCAATTTCCACAACCGATTTGGAAATCATTCAACCGAAGAGTGCTGACACTTACAGGAATTCTTGATGATAAAGTACAAAAAGGGGGAAGTTCCAGTCGAAGGAGCATTCCAACCTTCGAATAGACCTCGCCGTAATGATGGCGGAAGAAGACATAATTTCAAACCGAACAGGGCTACCGAGCAGCCTAAAGATAAAACCGACGACGAACAACCGAAACGAGATCGAGAGGAAAACGTGGATGCTCAACAACCTCCGCAAGTTCGGAAGCGCGTCAACATGATCATGGGCGCATTGGAAACATGCAACTATTCTGTCCGAGCTCTAAAAACGTACAGCAAGGAAGCCGTGGCTGCGAAACATACACACCAAACTACACCTTGCGGAATGCCGATCACATTCTCCGAGGCCGACACAGAAGGACTCCATATGCCGCATAACGATCTGCTGGTCGTCGAAACACTCATCGGTGATGTTGTAGTCGGGCGAATCTTAATCGACACTGGAAGCTTGGTTAACGTGATTTTCAAGGATACATTGAAGAACATGGACTTTCTCGACAATCAAATCAGACCGAACATCGAACCACTCATTGGATTCTCAAGCGAGCAAACCATGACCGCCGGAACGGTCAAACTTCCCATGTATACCGGAGGGATATGTCGGATGGTCAAGTTCCTGGTACTGAACAAACCCGCAATCTACAATGTGATACTCGGCACACCATGGATATTCTCGATGAAAGCCGTCGTGTCAACGTATCACCAATGCGTCAAGTTCCCAACACCTTACGGAGTTTTCACTCTTAAAGGCGATCAGGTGATGTCCCGAACGTGTTTCATCAACGAATGCAAACTGAGGACCGCGCCTCGGACTTACGTCATCAAAAAGAATAAAATTCCAAACGACCCCGACCTGCCACGGCGCGAAACAATCGTCCAGGTCAATATCGACGACTTCAATCCGGAGAGATGCGTAGGGATCAGAGCCGAGCTCGACGAAGACATCAAGACGGACTTGATTCGACTCCTCAAAAGAAACGTTTCGACCTTCGCCTGGACAATTAGGGACATGCCCGGAATCGATCCGAAGATAACGAGCCACGAGCTCAATATTGACTCCACCTTCAAGCCGATCAAGCAAAAACGACGCAAGCTCGGACCCGAGAAAGCTCGAGCTGTTAACGACGAAGTCGAGAGATTACTTAGTGCCGGATCGATTACTGAAGTTCGGTATCCGGACTGGTTGGCGAACCCAGTCGTGGTCAAGAAGAAGAACGGGAAATGGAGGATCTGCGTTGACTTTACCGACCTGAACAAAGCCTGTCCAAAAGATAGTTTCCCCCTTCCACACATCGACAGACTCGTCGAAGCCACCGCTGGGAACGAACTCCTCTCGTTCATGGACGCCTTCTCAAGCTATAATCAGATACTCATGCACCCAGACGATCGAGAGAAGACCTCCTTTATCACCGACCGTGGTATCTATTGCTACAAGGTCATGCCTTTCGGCCTAAAAAACGCCGGTGCAACCTACCAACGGCTCGTTAATCGGATGTTTGCCAGCCAGCTCGGCAAAACAATGGAAGTCTATATCGACGATATGCTCGTCAAGTCGCTGATCGCTAAGGAACATGTCGGACATCTCAACACTTGCTTCGACATCCTGAACGAGTACGGCATAAAGCTTAACCCAACCAAATGTACGTTCGGCGTGACCTCGGGGGAGTTCCTCGGGTACATCGTGACTCAAAGAGGAATCGAAGCAAATCCTAAACAGATCTCGGCAATCCTCGACCTACCATCTCCGACGACGAGGAGGGAAGTACAAAGGCTCACGGGACGTATTGCTGCACTCAACCGGTTCATCTCCCGATCTACCGACAAGTGTCTCCCCTTCTACCAACTATTACGCGGTAATAAAAGTCTCGAGTGGGATGACAAGTGCGAAGAAGCATTCAAACAGCTCAAAGAATACCTATCAACCCCACCGGTTCTAGCAAAACCCGAAGATGGCGAGACCCTCTATCTCTACATCGCAATATCAACCTCGGCGGTCAGCGGGGTCCTTGTCCGGGAAGACCGAGGCGAACAGAAGCCGATCTTTTATATCAGCAAATCACTCGATGGTGCTGAAGGGCGGTATCCAACTCTCAAAAAATTGGCTCTCGCCGTTGTTATCTCAGCTCGGAAGCTACGCCCCTACTTCCAATCACACTCAGTCACCGTCTTAACCAATCAGCCCCTCCAAACGATCCTACATAGTCCGAGCCAATCCGGCCGACTGGCTAAATGGGCTATCGAGCTTAGCGAATACGACATCGATTACAAAAGCCGAACGAGCATCAAGTCGCAAGTCCTTGCCGATTTCCTCATCGAATTATCTCCGGAGTACGTCAACACCGATGTCGTGACCGCCGAGCAATGGATCCTTCACGTGGACGGATCTGCATCTAACCGTGGCTCTGGAATAGGCATTCGCCTCAAATCTCCGACGGGAGAAATCCTAGAGCAATCGTTCCGCCTGGCATTCAACGCATCAAACAACGAGGCAGAATACGAAGCGCTAATTGCGGGACTACGTTTGGCCAAAGCCATCGGTGTAACACGCATACATGCCTACTGCGACTCACAGCTCGTCGTAAGCCAATTTAGCGGGGAGTATGACGCCAAGAACGATCGAATGGACGCATACCTCAAACTCGTCAAATAACTCACTACAGAATTCGACTCATTCGAACTAACCAAGATACCGCGAGGAGAAAACGCTCCAGCCGACGCACTCGCTGCCTTAGCTTCTAGTTCGAACCCTCACCTCAGACGAACGATTCCGGTCGAAAGTATATCAAAACCAAGCATCGGAAGCACGGAGCAATGTATTATCACAACTCGTAAACGGGATTACGAGGAAAACCCCGCAACCAAACCCGTCTTACGTTGGCAAAAACGGATTCCGACCGTCAAACCTGATCAGGACACCGAGCTTAAACAGACCGCTGACATCGAAAACAACGATAATCCGCCGCAAACAAGTGAGTCTACCCAATCAGACAACGAAGCGGAGGAACAAACAGACGGCCTCCACGAACCAATAAACCTCAAGTAGTCTGACGAGCAGACGCCCACCGATTGGACACTACAGATAAAAATATACATCATCGATGGAGAGATCCCGGGGGACAGATGGGCCGCCCGAAGACTTAAAATGCGGGGTGCTCGCTACATACTTATCAAAGATGGACTGTTTCGTTGGAGTGCGGCAAGAATCCTTCTCACATGCATCTCAGGCGATGAGATCCAGGAAGTCATGAAAAAAATACACGAAGGCGATGGCGGTAATCATTCGGGTGGCCGATCTCTAGCCTTAAAGATCAAACGAGCTAGCTATTATTGGCCAAGCATGCAAGCAGACTGCGAGAAGTCCGTCGCTAAGTGCGATAAATGTCAACGACATGGCCCGATGATACACCTCCCTACCGAGTTGCTAACGACTTCGACAGCTCCGTACCCATTCATGCGCTGGGGGATGGACATCATCGGCCCTTTCAGACGATCCACCACGCAGAAAAAGTTCATCCTCGTCATGACGGATTACTTCACCAAGTGGGTAGAAGCCGAGGCATATCCCGTCATGCTCGCTTCTGACGTTCAGAAGTTCGTCTGGAAATTCATCATCTGCCGACACGGAATCCCGTACGAGATTATCACCGATAACGGTCCCCAATTCATATCGACACTATTCAACGATTTCTGCGCTAAGTGGAAAATTTGGCTAAGTTTCTCTACACCGAGATACCCGCCGAGCAACGGTCAAGCAGAAGCAACGAACAAGACGATCATCACTGGCCTAAAGAAACGATTGGATACTCATAAAGGGACATGGTCTGATAAACTCGACGGAGTCTTGTGGTCATATCGCACAACCCCGAGATCTTCAACGGGACAATCCCCTTTCTACATGGCTTACGTTGTGGAAGCTCTATGCCCCGCCGAACTCACCATCCCAACTATTCGCCGAACAATGCTTGTGCAAAACCCCGATATTAACAACGAGATGATGCTCGACAACCTCGACAATCTCGAAGAACAACGCGATCAAGCCTTACTTCGGATTCAGAATTATCAGAACTTAGCAGCACGGTACTACAACAAAAGGGTCCGCGGACGTCACTTCACTGACGGCGACCTTGTCCTAAGAAAAGTCTTCGAAGGCACCGAAGAAAAGAATGCCGGCAAGCTCGGCACAAACTGGGAAGGGCCTTATCAGGTCATGAGGGTAGTCAAACCGGGCGTCTACGAGCTCATGAAGTTAGACGGAATCCCCATTCCCCGTTCGTGGAATTCAATGAACCTCAAACGCTACTACATCTAGGCCATCTCTCAAGCGCCAAAAAAAAAAAAGATCACCGAGCTACTACCCATGTGCTCGATTCCAATATGTAATATGAACTACGAATGGCTTGATCCTTCTTTCGAAGGTACGTAGGCTGCCCTCACAAGGCGCATCTATAACATTAATGAAATTTTATTACGCAAAGGCATTTTACCGAACTCAACAGTTCGTATTTAATAAGTCAAACTTTATGTTTGCCGAACTCCAACAGTTCGAATTTCCAAGTCAAACTTTACGTTTGCCGAACTCCAACAGTTCGAATTTCCGAGTCAAACTTTACGTTTGCCGAACTCCAACAGTTCGTATCTTCAAGTCAAACTTTATGTTTGCCGAACTTCAACAGTTCGTACTTTATAAGTCAAACTTTACGTTTGCCGAACTCCAACAGTTCGTACTTTTAAGTCGAACTTCATGTTTGCCGAACTCCAACAGTTCGTATTTTCGACCACAACGGTCCCCATATCAACGTCCTGGCCAGTCGATCGAATAAGCCGAGCTTAGCTCGCACGCATCCTCATGGTGCAATGGATAACACACTTTCCACATTCAAAGCTGAGACCAGTCTCGCACCCGCTTCTCAGATTATCAGAGCCAAATAAGCCGAGTCCGTCTTGCACACTCGGATTCAATGTGAGAAACCTATAGCATATTAAGATGGGCTGTTCACGTACTCTTAAATTAAACTCTAGGGTCAAGCCGAACGTCTTTTCTCGCAAATTTAAGCCGATTTCTCAACAGTCGCAAAATCAATAAGCCGATTTCTCAACAATCGCAAAAAACAGTAAGCCGGTTCCTCAACAATCGCAGAATCAATAAGCCGATCTACAATATGGATTGCCGACCTCGAACAGGTTCAGTCAAACTTGTCCTCTTCACCCGGCTAAGACCGTACAATTTACGGCACCACTATGTACGACAAGTTTGAGAAGTTCGTATAAAGTACGACTTCAAATATATCTAAAGCACGATTTAAAAAACAACTAAGTATAAAAAGCCAACAAAATGTCGAAGATTCATTTCAAAAGCCCCTCGGGCAAAACGGATACCGGACTTTAAAAACCCTCCGGTCCAAGAGGTCGAGTTATAAGTCCCATCGGGCAGAAGAAAACAGAGATTACAAAAGGATAAAAAAAAAAAGGGCGACCTAAACGCCTTGCCTCCGCATCGCATCAGCTTGCTCCGCCGACATCGAAGCTCGGTTAGATCCGAACTCATCAAGACCTGGCGGGACTTCATTATCCGGCGAAGGCGAGATCCCCGGATGCACTGGATCGGTAAAAGGCGAGACGACTAGGTCCGCATCTTCCAGCTCGCAGAGGTCGACCGCCGCATACTCTGCCGACTTCTCAGCCTTAAGCTTCTCCAGCTTCTCGATGCTAGATGGCAGAACAGTGATACCGTGCTTTGTCCTTAGGCTCTCGCAAAAACTGAGAATCCCGTGGATTTGGTTGACAGCGAGGAACGGCTTCTTCGCCCGATCGACCGCCGCCAGATGATCCTTAACCTTTTGGAGTCGTACTTTGCACTTTTCAGTAACCGCCTTCCTCTTCGAGATCTGCTGGGTACGGCCGGCCCTCAATCGCGAAGTTTCCGCGAACAGCTTCACCGATAGCGCGTCTTTTTCTAACTCCAACTCAGCGTTGGATCTTTTCAGTGCGGCAATTTCTCGGGTCAGCTCGGCCACCGCACGATCGCCCGCTTCCACTCTGTCCTCAGAAACGTGGAGCTCTTTGCGGAGTTCCACAACTTGAACCCTCGCTTCAAGAGCCTGACGACGGGAGGCTCCGAGCTCACGGTCATAAGACCCGACGATCTCATTCGTCTGGGCAACCATCTGTCAAAATAACGAACTTTAGAAATAAGAAAGACAAGGAACGACGAACTCAAAGATAAAAAGGTGGGGGGGTTTACCTCGGCAGTGGTCTGGGCCAGTTTCTTATAGGCCTCAGATTTGTGAAGGCGATCGATCGGCGGAAGGAAGTCCGGCCCAAAGCTCAAGCGCCGATACGATTCGACGTAATCCCACGCGTCGTCCGCAGGATCTGACGCACAATGCCTTTTAGGTACAGGAGAGTCGTCTGACAGGACGACCGTGTCCTACTCGACCCGTAGGGGCTCGGTATCCTCTCCACCCCCTTCAGAGCGCTCGGTACCGACCCCAGCGGTCGGCCCGGCTGCCTGCCCGGTCCTCTTTTTGGCCTTCTTTCTCTTCTTTTTTTCAGCCGGAAGAGGAGCATGTTCTTCGGCAGAAACCCGTTCCCCAGCAGAAACGCTTCCTTCACCGATCTCTTCGTCATGAGCCGGAGCTTCAGGACTCACCTGATCGGCTCCCGAAGGAATATTCACCTCCGCTTCATCGACTTCAAGTTCGGCAGAAAGGTCGAGGATTTCATCGAACTTCATTTTTTGGCGACGAGAGGGATTTGCTGTCAAAAGAAGAAGCAACACAGATCAATAAAAAAGAAAAGAGTGTTGCCGAACTGCAAAGACAGTTTTACCGACCTACCTCTAAGAGCTCTTTTGGCCTTTAAATCGAGCTTCTCTTGATAGACTTCAGGCCACCGAACTTTCCCAGCCGCGCTTAACTGCTTCGCGTGGACAAAGGTGAATCCCGGCGTGGTGATAAGGAAGCCCGGTATGTGACGATCTGAAAAGAAAAAGAAAAAATATAACTTAGGCAAAACAAGGTAATGGATAAGAATCAAGAAACTAAGGACTACCAATAGGAGTTCTCCATTGAGTTCGGTAACTCCCATATGGGTACTCGACAGAAGATTCATCGATCTTCACATAAAAGTACCGAGCATTCCAATTGTTGACCTTGCTCGGCTTGTTCCCAGTAACGAGATCGCACTCCGGCTTCGCATTAGCCGATAAAAACCAAGGCTTTGCCTTCGACAGATTTACCCGGAATAGCCTCTCAAAGATCTTGGCCGTAATAGGGATGCCGCACTCCTCCCCAAGAGAAAGAAGACCCATGAGATTTATCACCGTAGCCGGCATCAACTGAGAGATTGCAACATGTCGTCTCTTGCAGTACTTATAGAGGAGCTCCGGAATGGGAAACTTGAGACCGCAGCTTCTGAAATACTCCTCGTAAACGCAGATATAACCGGCAGGAGCATCTCACGGACGGTTGGTCTCGTTCGGGATCTTGAAGAGGATACCGTCCAGAGCGTTGCACTTCTCCAAAGTGACTTGGACCGTCTCCACCTTGGAACGAGACGGTCCGATATTTGCAGGTCTTGCGACCACCCGCCTGGCAGCCGACATAAGACTATCGCCTCCTACATCCTGACGAACTACTGGCGAGGTAGCACGATCATCCAGGAAAGCCGCGTCTACACCCTCTGCAAGCCGAGCTGCAAATTCGGCGTCTATCCTAACTTGATCGTGCGACTCGACAACATCCTCTTCGGGCAGATCCTCATCGATGAGATAAGGAACTTCGATAGTGACCCTCGGATCACTCGATCCGGCATCGGCACGACGAGAATTACGATCCGTCGGCTCTTGCCGAACATCATCCGAATCCGAATTGGAGCCACCAACTAACGATCTGAGATCTGGGGACTTCAGCGATGAAGTTCGGTCACCAACAAAAGAAGAAGAAGTCCTCGGATCCATATCGATCAAAGGGAAGAAATTTTTGAAAGAACAGGACGAAGAACTCGAAAATCTTCGAGCAAACCGGAGAAATCACGGCGGAGAGATGATCGGAGAACGGAAAATAAACGAATTCTAGAGAGAATGGAGAGCAATGATGACGATTCTTGAAGGAAGTACCTTTTTCTTGAAGGAAGAAAGCAGAAGTGAAAAACCGAAGAAAGTTTGAGCGATATTTATAGAAGAAAAAGCAATGATGACGATTCCTCGAAATCTGCGATCGAAGAAGACGAATCGACACGCGACTCTTCGAGTTCCACGGCTAAAGAAGATGAAACGACACCCCGTTCCCAAGAAGAATCTACCGAACTCAAACGTCCAGGATCAATACCGAGATCCACGAATCAAATATTCCGAACTTGAGATTTCGAACTTGAGAACAATCGCAAATCAGTTCACTGAACTCGAAAGTTCGACTTAACCGTGAGAAATCCCGATCTTAAAAGGAATTCGCCAAACTCGAAATAGAATCTGATCGGATCGTACCGATCTCAGTTTTAACCGAGCTAAAGAATACTCCCCGGAAATTCACCGAACTCATAAACTCCCTCGCCGAACTAAGGGGGGGACCAATTGTTAGAGGGGGGATTAGCACCCCCTGGTTTAACTCGGTTCGAACCGAGACCGGTTCAATCAAGACCGGTTTACGATGGTCTGGATCGAGGATGGATCATCCCGAAAACATTGGGCCGAGCTCGGAATCTCGTTAAGAGCCCATCTCGGCTACCGATCCAAGTCCGGCGCGAGCCCAGCCCATTACAACAGACGAAAATCAGAATATTTCCCTTTCGTACCGATCTCGGAAAAGGAAGTGTTCCCTTCGATCAAATCTCCGAGATATCAGGAAGATATCCTTATCTCAGAGAGAAAACCGGGAGATTTCCTTCTCCCAATCGAACAAGGAAAAGGAAGTCTTCTCCTTTTAAACCGCCTCAAGACATTATAAATAGAGGAGGAGGCTCATTCATTGATCACATCCACAACTTCTGCAGAGACCAGAGAGAATTCAAGAGAGCTACTTACCGATCTCAAGTTCTCCATCTTTGCAATCTTACTAAACTCTGTTGTAACGCCGATTCTTGATCAATAAACGAGATTCCGATTAAAGTACTGTTTTACCCCTTTTGTGTGATTTACGGATCAACAATCATCATAGACTTTCTTATGTTCGCCATTTAATGTTTTTATCAACCTGCAATGTTCTTCTTCTTGTTTAAAAACATTGTAACTTTTCTCGTCATTTAGCATTGTGTTATTCATTTTCTTTAGCAACAATATTCATTTTCTTCTTCTTATCCGGTTTTGGCATATCTTTGAAATCGTGTTTTATTGTTTTTGGTTGTGTTTTCTTTTAACATATTTATTATAATTTTTAAATTTATTATTGTTTTTGGTCGTGTTTCCTTTTAACATTTTTATTATAATTTTAAACTTATTATTGTTTTGGTCGTGTTTTATTCTTTTGGTCGTGATTATTATTCTTTTGGTCGTGGTTTTTTTTTTTAAGTGGTTATTTTATAAGTTTCCTTTTTTTAAGGTGTAGATCTTATTATTTGTTTTGGATGTTTTTTTATTCTTTTGGTCGTGATTATTATTGTTTTGGTCATGGTTGTTTTTTTTAAGTGGTTATTTTACAAGTTTCCTTTTTTAAGGTGTAGATCTTTTTTTTTT
>PKML01059034.1:87443-142269 GCA_002933935.1 Eutrema yunnanense | reverse complement strand
TCTTTCTCCAATTTGCGTCATATTTGCCTAAGTAACCTGAAAAGATTTCAGAAACTACAAATATACGAAAATCATAATAAAAGCATGTAAAAGCATGGATGGCCTATGACGTGGAAACTTCAATTCTTCTCTTGATTCTTTCTTGCCTTCAGTCAATTGGATGTATCTTGCGATCTAACCATTGGATTGTCTTGAAACAGAGTGAGTATGAAAGGTGGTTCTCCCGTATATCTTGTGTCCAAATTTGGACGTAATCGGACGATGAGAAGGTCTCCCTCAGATTTCGAACCTCTGACGATCCAAAATTGTCCAAAATCTGGTTTTTCTATAATTTACGTCGTTTCGCCTAAGGAACCTTAAAAGAGTATTGAAACTACAAATATGCAAAAATTACGAGAAAAACATGTAAAAGCAAGTGAAACATTTATTAAAGTGTTCTAAAATAGACGTTAAAATGGGTAAAATTTGCCACCAGCTCAATGCTTCTTCTTCGAGATGGTACATTCTAACTCTTATCTTTAGTGCTTCGGGACAATTTACTGCCTCAAAACTTTTCTCTATGTTCTAGAGCCATGCATCCACCCTGTACGGATCTGTGCTCCCCGGAAATCGATATGTCTCGATTCCCCGCATTGCCGTGACTATCTTCAGAAAATCCACAGGTCCTCCACCTCTCTTTGTGGTCCTCGTTGCAGTGCTTGCATAAGGTTGTTGAACGCTCTGTTCAAGGTGTGTTCCAGCCCATAATGGGATGCTGGCATCTCGGGCCCTCCGTTATAAGTTTGTTCTGTTGGTGCGCCTGATGTCCATTTGGATGCACCGGTATTCATGTGTAACATGGTGCTGGCTGCCCTCCTTGCATGTCGTAGTGTGGGTTAGGTGAATGGAACATTGGTGATGGAGTCCAATATTTGTTGAGATACTCATTTTGTTGAGATACTCATTTTGAGAGACTCACCATTGCAGGTGCTCTTAGCATTCTATTGACTCACAAAAATTAGAGAGAGAAAGTGAAGGGCGAGAGTAAAACCGTAGCGTTTCCAGCGAAGAGTAAGGCAGGGAAGTTAAACGAACGGGTAGGATAGATCATGGAGTTAGGAACAGCAATAGGCTTGCCGAGGCTAAAGTCTCAGGTTTCTATTGTTTGTTGTATGCTGAGGAGGTTCTTGCAGCGACGAAGAATAGGTCGAGAGACACCTTTTCATCTGGTAGTTCAAGAACGCATCACATAATAAGTAGTATAAACCAAACATGCTAAAGAGAAACGAATAGCATATACTGTTTTCGAAGTGTTTGTTGATTGATTTGTTGCATCTATGGAATATAAATTGGTAGGGATTTATATGTTCTTAGATTAGGGAATAAATACACAAAGGGAGGAAGACTCAAGGGCTGTAGGTTAACATCATAGCCGAGTGGTAACAAAAGGAGCGTAAGTCACGAGATCGATTTAACATATTTAATATGATCTTCTGTGGTGATTTGGGGACGTTTGTGAGGCGGGAAGGAAGTGGCTGATACACGTGAGGCCTCACAAATAGAAGTAGATAGTGTTAGGATAAAGAGATATTGCTATTTTTGTTGTTAGTTTCCGCATGTGCATTACTGTGTTGAGTGATTGTTAGCTTGCTTGTCAGGATAACTTGCTTGCGAATGTTTTGGATAGGATTCTAATGAGTGTTTAGATTTCTCCGGAGCTCACTAAGTATTGCTAAAATACTCATGAATCATTTTATTTTGCAGGTGACCAGTAGACGAGAGTAGCTCACTGGAGTAGTTTTTGCCTTGCCTTTGGCGGCGGAATGTTAGGACCACCATAGTAGTTTTTGCCATGCCTTTTGTAAAATCCGGTTAGCAAAGTACCTATGGAATATAATTTTAGCTTTAGGCAGGCCAACTACATACTAAACCTTTTGTGCGACTATGTTCAAGAATAAATAATATATATAAGTTTTAAATAAAAAGTATCAATTTGTGTTAATGATTCAAGTTAGTCCAAACTGAAACAAATCAAGACTAAAGAATAGGTTGAAAAGCCTCAGGCTTTGGTCAAGAGGCACGCCCACAGATTCAGTTTGGCAAGAGTAACATGGGATACTCAGGCCGGTCTGTCTCCGTAGTCGTTCTGTGGCGCTATGGATCTTTTCTATCCGTAGAATGATTCGGGGGTGTTACAAAAATTGGTATCAGAGCATGGTTCATGATCATGCTCGCGGACAAACTATTTTCAAACTGTTTTATCAAGTCAAAATGTCGAAAAAACCAATTAGAATAGTCCGGCCACGTTATGTCTAGTAGTTTATGGCTACCCTTATACGTTATGCAGATGACAGCTAACTACAGAGGAGGGAGAGTGTCGAGGGTTCATCGTCGGGTATCAGCAACAGAGAAGATAGCTATGTTTATGAGTCGTCGGACACATCGATCTACTTAGATCAGAATGAGGAGGGCGGGCAAGAGAATATGTCCGATTATGAAACCGAGTCATCAAGCGAGCCGGCTCCGATAAATCACGTATCACCAGATGGGGTGCAATAACCGATGTCGCCTGAAGGAGCAACATCAATGTCATGGGGAACGTAATATTGGACTCCATCACCAATGCTCCATTCACGTAACCCACACTACGACATTCAAGGAGGGCAGCCAGCACCATGTTACACATGAATACCGGTGCATCCAAATGGACATCAGGCACACCAACAGAACAAACTTATAACGGAGGGCCCGGGATGCCAGCATCCCATTATGGGCTGGGACACACCTTGAACAGAGCGTTCAACAACCTTATGCAAGCACTGCAACGAGGACCACAAAGAGAGGTGGAGGACCTCTGGATTTTCTGAAGA
This sequence comes from Eutrema yunnanense, assembly GCA_002933935.1. Classification (NCBI taxonomy): domain Eukaryota; kingdom Viridiplantae; phylum Streptophyta; class Magnoliopsida; order Brassicales; family Brassicaceae; genus Eutrema; species Eutrema yunnanense. Next base: position 139,420 of record PKML01059034.1, on the reverse strand, counting down.
TAGTCACGGCAATGCGGGGAATCGGGACGAATCGATTTCCGGGGAGCATGGATCCGTACAGGGTGGATGCATGACTCCAGAACATAGAGAAAAGTTTTGAGGCAGTAAATTGTCCCGAAGCACTAAAGATAAGAGTTAGAACGTACCATCTCGAAGAAGAAGCATTGAGCTGGTGGCAAAGTTTACCCATTTTAACGTCTATTTTAGATTACTTTAATAAGTGTTTCACTTTCTTTTACATCTTTTCCTCCTAATTTTTACATATTTGTAGTTTCAATACTCTTTTAAGGTTCCTTAGGCGAAACGACGCAAATTGGAGAAAAACCAGATTTTGGACAATTTTGGATCGTCAGAGGTTCGAAATATGATGGAGACCTTCTCACTGTATGATTACGTCCAAATTTGGACACAATATATACGGGAGAACCACCTTTCATACTCACTTTGTTTCAAGACAATCCAATGGTTAGATCGCAAGATACATCCAATTGATTGAAGGCATGTTCCGTAGTTTTGCGAAAGAATGAAGAGAAGAATTGAAGTTTCCACGTCATAGGGCAACCATGCTTTTACATGCTTTTATTATGATTTTCGTATATTTGTAGTTTCTGAACTCTTTTCAGGTTACTTAGGCAAATACGACGCAAATTGGACATATGTTGGAGACATTCTCACTATCCGATCACACCCAAATTTCGTTACAAAATAGACGGGAGACCCACTTTCTTACCCACTTGGTTTCAAAAGTGGACATATGTTGGAGACATTCTCACTGAGGAATTTGATTGTTTTGAAACCAAGTGGGTAAGAAAGTGGGTCTCCCGTCTATATTGTAACGAAATTTGGGTGTGATCGGACAGTGAGAATGTCTCCAACAGATGTTCAAAATCTGGTCTTTCTCCAATTTGCGTCATATTTGCCTAAGTAACCTGAAAAGATTTCAGAAACTACAAATATACGAAAATCATAATAAAAGCATGTAAAAGCATGGATGGCCTATGACGTGGAAACTTCAATTCTTCTCTTGATTCTTTCTTGCCTTCAGTCAATTGGATGTATCTTGCGATCTAATCATTGGATTGTCTTGAAACAAAGTGAGTATGAAAGGTGGTTGTCCAGTATATCGTGTGTCCAAATTTGGACGTAATCAGACGGTGAGAAGGTCTACATCAGATTTCGAACCTCTGACGATCCAAAATTGTCCAAAATTTGGTTTTTCTCCAATTTGCGTCGTTTCGCCTAAGGAACCTTAAAAGAGTATTGAAACTACAAATATGAGAAAATTACGAGAAAAACATGTAAAATCAAGTGAAACACTTATTAAAGTGTTCTAAAATAGACGTTAAAATGGGTAAAATTTGCCACCATCTCAATGCTTCTTCTTCGAGATGGTACGTTCTAACTCTTATCTTTAGTGCTTCAGGACAATTTACTGCCTCAAAACTTTTCTCTATGTTCTGGAGCCATGCATCCACCCTGTACGGATCCGTGCTCCCCGGAAATCGATACGTCCCGATTCCCCGCATTGCCGTGACTATCTTCAGAAAATCTAGAGGTCCTCCACCTCTCTTTGTGGTCCTTGTTGCAGTGCTTGCATAAGGTTGTTGAACGCTCTGTTCAAGGTGTGTTCCAGCCCATAATGGGTTGCTGGCATCCCAGGCCCTCCGTTATAAGTTTGTTCTGTTGGTGCGCTTGATGTCCATTTGGATGCACCGGTATTCATGTGTAACATGGTGCTGGCTGCCCTCCTTGCATGTCGTAGTGTGGGTTAGGTGAATGGAATATTGGTGATGGAGTCCAATATTACGTTCCCCATGACATTGATATTGCTCCTTCCGGCGACATCGGTTATTGCATCCCATCTGGTGATACGTGATTTATCGGAGCCAGGTCGCTTGATGAATCAATTTCATAATCAGACATATTCTCTTGCCCGCCCTCCTCATTCTGATCTAAGTAGATCGATGTGTCCGACGACTCATAAACATAGCTATCTTCTCTGTTGCTGCTACCCGACGATGAACCCCTCGACACTCTCCCTCCTCTGTAGTTAGTTGCCATCTGCATAACGTATAAGGGTAGCCATAAACTACTAGACATAACGTGGCCGGATTATTCTAATTGGTTTTTTCGACATTTTGACTTGATAAAACGGTTTGAAAATTGTTTTTCCGCGAGCATGATCATGAACCATGCTCTGATACCAACTTTTGTAACACCCCCGAATCATTCTACGGATAGAAAAGATCCAGAGCGCCATAGAACGACTACGGAGACAGCCGGCCCGAGTATCCCATGTTACTCTGGCCAAACCGAATATGTGGGCGTGCCTCTTGACCAGAGCCTGAGACTTTTCAACCTATTCATTAGTCTTGAGTTGTTTCAGTTTGGACTAACTTATATCATTAACACAAACTGATACTTTTTATTTAAAACTTATATATATTATTTATTCTTGAACATAGTCGCACAAAAGGTTTAGTATGTAGTTGGCCGGCCTAAAACTAAAATTATATTACATAGGTACTTTGCGAACCGGATTTTACAAAAGGCAAGGCAAAAACTACTCCGGTGGTCCTAACGTTCTGCCGCCGTGAGCTACTCTCGTCTAGTGGTCACCTGCAAAACAAAATGAGTCATGAGTATTCTAGCAATATTTAGTGAGCTCCGGAGAAATCTAAACACTCATTAGAATCCTATCCAAAACATTCGCAAGCAAGTCATCCTGTCAAGCAAGCTAACAATCACTCAACACAGTAATGCATGATATGTGCATATTTTACCTCTTTTTAGCATGCATTCTTGTCTTTGTTTTGTGTCTCATGCATGTGTCTTGCATAGTTTTTATAGCATTTTGGTATTTATTAGAGTATAAGGTGTTTGCATTAGGTCCTAGTGAGTTTTGCATGCATTTGGAGTGTTTTTAGGTGTTTTGGAGACAATTGATGGTGTTTGGAGTTATGGAGCATGGTAGAATGCAAAGCTCATCCGAAACGCCGAAAAGATGTGTCTGAACGAAGGCCCTCCGATCTGAATCAGCCTCAACAGTATTCATAGGCGTTGTAGAGGAGTGATTCATATGTCTACAGGAGTTGGAATCAGTTCATTTGGACATCAGGTTAGGAAGTTATCGCCGATTTACTGAAGACTATCCGGATCGGGAGCAAGTGAAGCGGTTGAAGGAGTTTGGGAGTTTGTCAGCTCTCACATCGACCAGAAAGCAGTCACACATCGGTGCAACACATTGATGCTACACCAGGGAGCTTAACCTCGACCAGAAGAAGCAGTCACACATCGATGCAACACATTGATGTTAGCTTCAGCAGGATTCACATCGATGCAGCCGAAGTGTCTCAAAGATCAGGCCAAATGAAGACCTTCCCATGCCCAGTATAATCTGATGTCTTCATGAAACCTGTAGAGGAGTGCATCCGAGATACACAGGAGTTTGAATCACATCATTTGGACCTCTGGATCGGATTTTATGGCCTAGACACTGAAGCATGATCTGCCTTGCCGAGAAGAGATGACATCGTCCAAAGAACCGGTAAAACGAAGTTCTTCTGATCATATTCAGCCTATCTGGCCTTAATGAAAGTTGTAGAGGGAAGAGTTAGCTGTGCACACAAGCAAACATCATGTCATTTGGACATCAGGCTAGGGAGATGCCTCGAATTTATCGAAGACGCATCCAAGATCCGACCGGGTCAATACCCGGTTTGTTCCGGGTTGACCCGGTTCGCCCATCTTCATTTATAAACCCAAAAACCCTAATTTTCATTTTAAGTTTTCTTCTTTCTAGAGTTGGGTTTATCCCAAACTCTTCTTATGATTTTGAGAGGGATTTTGATTGTTCTTCATACAAATGCCACTCTAGAGAAGATTTCTTCACCCTTATCTTTATATTAATGCATCTTCTTTATCTCTATTTCTTCTTCTTTTATGTTCTTCATATTTAGGCCTTAGGCCCTTTTTGTTGGATCTTAGATTTAGCTTGATTTAGATGATTTGATGATTGATTCTTGATGCTTATGTTCTTAATCCTTGCTTTCCTTTCTTTCTAAGTGATCCTAGTGCTAGATTGGGCTTGAGAGAGTCAATCTAGATCATAGGGAAAATCATGCACACCAAGTGTTTGATGATATTCCCCTAGGAGCTTAGTAAGAGATAAACATTCTTAACCTATGAAAGTAGTTGCTTAAGGTGTTTATTGGTTGATTTGAATGTTGATCTAAATGCTTGCTAATCATTTTATCACAAACGACGGTTTGTTCTTGATTTGGTGATTAACAAAGTGATTAGTGGTACGACGGTGGATTAGTCAAAATTATGAATCCCATGTTCTAGGATAGTGTTCAATGCAATTTTAGACATCGTTGTTTGCTTATTAATCATCTTCTTGATAGTTCATTCCATGATCCAACACTTATATCTTTGTTTTCTTTCTTGCATTTGTTTCCTTAGTTTAAAAAACATAAAAACCCAAAAAACATTGCCATAGCTTAGGAAGTTTCATGCATTCCTAGTGTATTGATCTTAACCTCTTCGGTTCGATCCTCAAATACTACAATGATATGAGTGGACTTGAGGTATTGATTTAAAGACCTAAAAAGTCTATCTATCAATTGGCGCCGTTGCCGGGGAGGTTTAGCATTGACCATTAGGATTAAGACTATAGCTTCTTATTTTCTTTTGTTGCTAATCTTTTCACTTCTCTTGTGAGTTTCATGAAGGGAACGACAATGAGGAAGCAACCGTCAAGCTAGTGACGTTAAACGCGCCCTTGGGGACCTCCCCAAGCCTATCCGTTGTCGAGCTTGAGACACAAAACAAGCAATCAATAAGGGTCTTTTGTGTTCAAGGTCGTGGCATGGCTCGTTGGTGGTGATGTCCAAAGCTCTTCCTCCATCTCCATTCACCTAGTCTCACTCCTCATTTGTAAGTACTTCTTTCCTTTTTAGTCTCTTTGCATTTTTATCTTTCGTTTTTTGGTCTCTCTCTTGAACTTCTTTCACACCGAGACGTTGTGATCTAAGTTTGGGGGAGGGACCGGTGTCTAATCATGTGTTTTGTGATCTTATTTTGCCTTTGCATACTTGAGTCTCATGCATATCATGCATTTTCAATAAATTTGAAATTTTTTAGGACTAGATAAACATTTGTTCTCATGTTAGGAAGGATTTCTAAGCATGCTTTTCATTCTAAGTGATCGGTGGATGCTGACTTTAGGATGAATTGTTGACTAAAATGGACTTGTGGTAAATTATGGATTATCTAAGTGATCGGTGGATGCTGACTTTAGATAATTCGTACAATGATTAATGTCACGAAAGTGTGCTAATCTACTTGAAAGTGTTCCATGTCATAAGAATAAATGTGCATTGAGTCTAGATGCATTGCATTTTAGGTAGATTTGCATGAGCATTAGGAGCAATGATAGGTTATCCATGTGAAGTATTATTTTTAGAGCTTGATTCGATGCCCTCGTTGCTTGTTGCTTGATGCTTTTGATCTCGTGTTGAAATCAAGGATGAACCATATTTTGACCTTGCGTTTCATTACTAGGGTCTTAGCTAAAGCAAGTCTCGATTTGAATCCAATCCTATCTAAGTGAGAACGTTAATCTTGACTCATTAATTTTCGTGATCATGCATTGCATAATGAACTCATGGATTCCGCATACATACTTGGGTCATCTTATCCCTTTTTACCACTCTTGTTGGCCCAAGTAGCCAATTCCCACTTTTGGAATGGTTTACCCCACCTAAAACTCAACCTTTTTTCAAGCCTACATGTTTAGTGAGCGTTGTGAGGCCTTATTTTTGAATGGACTTAGCAAAAAGTGTTGGGTCTAGAGCGACAAGAAAAGACTTTCATGTAGAACTAGCTCACACATCAATGAGCTAGATTAGGCTAAGTTAGATAGGTTGGGATCTTAGGGCAAGTGGAATGGATGAAAAAAGAAAAAGAAACAAAGGTGTTGGGATTGGAAAAGTGGAAAGTAAGAAAGAGGATTGGGAGAATGATTAGGGGAAGCAATAAGTTTGAAATGGTTGGCATGAATATATTTGGGTTAGCTCTAAGTGTTAAAAGATAGTCTCTAGCTTGAAAATAAAAGAAAGAAAAGAAGCCAAAAGGGCTAAGCTTAGACATGAAGAAAAAAATGAAGAGACTAGAGAAAGCAAAAGAAGAGCTAAGTCAAGGAAAATAATGGATGCCAAGCCATTGGTTGAAGAAGAAACCCCCTAAGTGTTTAAATAGAAGAAGGATGATGAAGAGATGTGGTGTAAGAAGGCAAACACGCCTTGTGAAGGGTAGCTAGGATTGCTTCTTTGTGGGTTAGAATTAGGGTTGATTTTGTAATGGGGCATTGGGTAGATGAAAGTCTAGCCTTGTATGCATCTATTGCTCTTCACCCTTAGCATTTTGCCAAAGTCCATTCCTTCAAAAGAGAGATCCCTTGTTTGGAAACCGCCACATGTATTGAGATCATCTTTATCTCAAAACCAAAACCCTTAACCAAATGAGTTTGTTTGCATTGCATGAGCATGATTCACTTGAAACAAATAATGAATGTTAAAGGATTTGATGATATTGATGCTTGTGTAGGTTAAGGCTTGAATTTGATTCGTATAGGGAAGGATATGGCTAGCTCTTTTTAAGTAAACTCGATTGATCGCATCTTAGAGCTAGTAACTTGGATATTGAGTTGAATTCTTTTTTTTGATACTTTTGGATTTGAGCTCCCATTTTTAGTCTTCTCCATTTCTTTATTCTTCTTTGCTTGAGGACAAGCAAAGGTTTAAGTTTGGGGGAATTGATATTCATGCATTTTACATGTTTAAGCATATATTTTACTTAAGAGTTTTGTGCCATTTGCATGCATAATCATGGTTGAGTCTTGCATTTAGGTCTCATTTAGAGTTTAGGATATTTGCATTAGGTCCTAGTGAGTTCTTGCATTCATTTGGAGTGTTTTTAGGTGTTTTGGAGGCAATTGATGGTGTTTGGAGTTATGGAGCATGGTAGAATGCAAAGCTCATCCGAGACGCCTGAAAGATGTGTCTGAACGAAGGCCCTCCGATCTGAATCAGCCTCAACAGTCTTCATAGGAGTTGTAGAGGAGTGATACATCTGTCTACAGGAGTTGAAATCAGTCCATTTGGACATCACGTTAGGAAGTTATCGCCGATTTACCGAAGACTATCCGGATCGGGAGCAAGTGAAGCGGTTGAAGGAGTTTGGGAGTTTGTCAGCTCTCACATCGACCAGAAAGCAGTCACACATCGGTGCAACACATTGATGCTACACCAGGGAGCTTAACCTCGACCAGAAGAAGCAGTCACACATCGATGCAACACATTGATGTTAGCTTCAGCAGGATTCACATCGATGCAGCCGAAGTGTCTCAAAGATCAGGCCATATGAAGACGTTCCCATGCCCAGTTTAATCTGATGTCTTCATGAAACCTGTAGAGGAGTGAATCAGAGGTACACAGGAGTTTGAATCACATCATTTGGACCTCTGGATCGGATTTTATGGCCTAGACACTGAAGCATGATCTGCCTTGCCGAGAAGAGATGACATCGTCCAAAGAAACGGTAAAACGAAGTTCTTCCGATCATATTCAGCCTCTCCGGCCTTAATGAAAGTTGTAGAGGGAAGAGTTAGCTGTGCACACAAGCAAACATCATGTCATTTGGACATCAGGCTAGGGAGATGCCTCGAATTTATCGAAGACGCATCCAAGATCCGACCGGGTCAATACCCGGTTTGTTCCGGGTTGACCCGGTTCGCCCATTTTCATTTATAAACCCAAAAACCCTAATTTTCATTTTAAGTTTTCTTCTTTCTAGAGTTGGGTTTATCCCAAACTCTTCTTATGATTTTGAGAGGGATTTTGATTGTTCTTCATACAAATGCCACTCTAGAGAAGATTTCTTCACCCTTATCTTTATATTAATGCATCTTCTTTACCTTTATTTCTTCTTCTTTTATGTTCTTCATATTTAGGCCTTAGGCCCCTTTTTGTTGGATCTTAGATTTAGCTTGATTTAGATGATTTGATGATTGATTCTTGATGCTTATGTTCTTAATCCTTGCTTTCCTTTCTTTCTAAGTGATCCTAGTGCTAGATTGGGCTTGAGAGAGTCAATCTAGATCATAGGGAAAATCATGCACACCAAGTGTTTGATGATATTCCCCTAGGAGCTTAGTAAGAGATAAACATTCTTAACCTATGAAAGTAGTTGCTTAAGGTGTTTATTGGTTGATTTGAATGTTGATCTAAATGCTTGCTAATCATTTTATCACAAATGAGAGTTTGATCTTGATTAAGTGATTAGCAAAGTGATTAGTGCCTTGAGAGAGGATTAGTCATAATTAGTGATCTTAACCTAAGGATTAGCATTGATTGTGTGTTAGGCATCGTTAGTCAATTGTCTTGATGATTATATGATGATGATTTAGGTTGATCTTTGTTAGGTCCTTCACTTAGGTTGGTTCTCAATGCTAGATTTGATGAGATAAACCAAAATCTAGAACTACACCTAGATTAGGTAGTTCTAGTTGGCGTGACAAACCAATCTAGAGCTACACCCTAGGATTTTTGGTCTCTTCCCATGCATTAGGGAGAGATTCGAGTAAACGGTGTTAGTGCTAGATTAGATTTATTCATTCGAGTCTTGAACTTAGGCATTTCACTCCTAGCCGGAGTTTAAATGAATTGCTTGAAACGAATCTTTTGTGAGCTTTTCGTGCCTAGCCAACGATAGTTGATGTCTAGGGTGATTAGTGAACTAAGTGGGATTGGAGGTCAATGCTTGTTAATCACCCTATCACAAACGACGGTTTGTTCTTGATTTGGTGATTAACAAAGTGATTAGTGGTACGACGGTGGATTAGTCAAAATTATGAATCCCATGTTCTAGGATAGTGTTCAATGCAATTTTAGACATCGTTGTTTGCTCATTAATCATCTTCTTGATAGTTCATTCCATGATCCAACACTTATATCTTTGTTTTCTTTCTTGCATTTGTTTCCTTAGTTTAAAAAACATAAAAACCCAAAAAACATTGATATAGCTTAGGAAGTTTCATGCATTCCTAGTGTATTGATCTTAACCTCTTCGGTTCGATCCTCAAATACTACAATGATATGAGTGGACTTGAGGTATTGATTTAAAGACCTAAAAAGTCTATCTATCAATGCACATGTGGAAACTAACAACAAAAATAGCAATATATCTTTATGCTAACACTATCTACTTCTATTTTTGAGGCCTCACGTGTATCAGCCACTTCCTTCCCGCTTCACAAACGTCCCCAAATCACCACAGAGTATCATATTAAATATGTTAAATCGATCTAGTGACTTACGCTCCTTTTGTTACCACTCGGCTATGATATTAACCTACAGCCCTTGAGTCTTCCTCCCTTTGTGTATTTATTCCCTAATCTAAGAACATATAAATCCCTACCAATTTATATTCCTTAGATGCAACAAATCAATCAACAAACACTTCGAAAACAGTATATGCTATTCGTTTCTCTTTAGCATGTTTGGTTTATACTACTCATTATGTGATGCGTTCTAGTACTACCAGATGAAAAGGTGTCTCTCGACCTATTATTCGTACCTGCAAGAACCTCCTCAGCATACAACAAACAACTGAAACCTGAGACTTTAGCCTCTGCTAGCCTATTGCTGTTCCTAACTCCTTTATCTCCCCTAACCGTTTGTTTAACTTCTTTGCCTTACTCTTCGCTGGAATCGCTACGGTTATCATCTCACCCTTCATTTTCTCTCTCTACTTTCTCTCTCTAATTTTTGTGAGTCAATAGAATGCTAAGAGCACCTGCAATGGTGAGTCTCTCAAAATGAGTATCTCAACAAATAAATATTAGTATTTTAATAGAATTTAATTTTTTAATTAAATTTAAATTTTAAAAAAGAATAGAACCAATAATAAATGGACATGTGGCATGGGTCTCTCTCAAGGGTGTCTCAAATGAGACACTCTCTCCACTCTCTCTCTTCTGTTTTTAATATATATTTTTTTAATGGTAGGTGTCTCATTGAGACACCCCCATCGAAGATGCTCTAAGGGGTGGATGGGTATTTATAGGGTTTCAACTACCTGGGATGCAAGTTCCTCCTTGCTTCAGATTGGTTAATCTAGGCGGCGGCTCCTCGCGCGGCGACATGTGTCCGACACATGCCCTTACCTGCAGGTCAAGTGTTGGTTACTTTCCGACCAAGCACCTTAAATCACGCGCAAGTCTTATTTGCTTCCTTAACTTTCGGGTGAATTTCTCTAGCTTTCGGGTGAATTTCTCTAGCTTTCGGGTGAAGTGTCTTCCTCTTCGCAACACTTGTCCCACTCTTACTTGTCGGTCATTGTCTCGGTAATTGGGCATGAACGCTTTCCGGTGATTCGACTATCGATCCTTGCAGAATCCTTGGTGCTTGTCATCCGCTAGGTTTCCCGTGGCGAGAATCCTTCCTTCGTCTCGCTCGTTGTCTTTGTCATCTTCATGTACTTGTCGTCTACTAGGGAAGACTTCTCCTTCTTTCCTTAGTGGTTGAAATACAATTTGGAGTACTTTGGTTGTATTCCAAACATCCCTCTTTCTCTTCGGCAAGAATTTTTCCTTATCGGCTATATTCTTCTTTCCTTCGCCTAAAACCAATTTTCTTCGGCTGTATTGAGTGCTTCTTTGATAGCTCCATCCTGCTCAGTCAATCTGATTTATGCTTCGACCAAACGCTTTATTTTGGTCTTTCCTTGTCAATTGAGCTATCCTTCAGCTGTTCTAACGACTTCGACTATTCCTTCGGTTATGCTTGCCGTAAGGGTGCTTCTGCTCTGGAATTTCAAATCCACGTGTGCTTATCAATGTTTGACTCGACCAAAATATTTATTTTGGTCTCTTCTTGTAGAAAGTACCTACCCTCAGTCGATTCTTTGACTTTACTTTTTCTTCGACCCTCGACATGATCTTCGCTCAATGACGGGTTATTACATGGTCCGTCTTCGGCTTATTCCGGTTTCTTTAATGTCAGTTACTGGATTCTTGAGTGTATGCTCGGCAAGGAAGCACACTCTTCACTTTTTCTGGTTCCCCCAGATGGTCTTGACTCCATCGAGTGTCGGGAATTTGATGCAAACGTGATAAGTGGGTGGGATATCTCACATGGAGTTTATCCACGGAGATCCCATGATGACGTTGTATATCGTCAGGTAATCTGCCACGGAAAACTCCACGATCTTTGTCTTGATTTTTGCATGGACCGGTAGCGTGATTGTGTCGAGGATCATCGTGGTATCCCCAGAGAATTTAGTTAGGGATCTCGGGTGATATATCATGGTTTTTACCCTGTTTAGACCATGATATAAGTCCTTTTCATAGAGTCTTTCTATTGTTTTGTAGTCTTTTAGAGTCTTTTACAGGTCATAGCACATTTGGAGGATTATTGGAGTTATTGGAACTTATTGGAGCAGTTTGGAGCAGAAGCAGAAGTTGTGTCGCCAAGAACCTGATTCCACGACAGGCATCGATCGATACCACCTTGGTATCGATCGATACTCGACGAGGCAGACACGACATCGCGACTTAATGAAGAGTTGAAGAATTGCAATTTGGTCCAGAAGTTTCTGATAATTACAAGAAGACCCCAGATCGTGTTTTTAGGTTATAAATAGGATTTTACAGCCATTGTTTAGGCTATGCTTTATTTTGCTTTAGTTTAAGAGAGATTTTGGTGAGAGACAAGTCTGGTTTCCCTTCGTCCGAGATCAGATCTCAAAACCTTGTTTCTCTTTCTGATTTTATACAAGAGTATTTATTCAACATGTTTATTGATTTAATATTCATGTCTGAGTAGATCACCTGTTAGGTTTAGGGTTTTCTCATAGGGATTTCTTTGAATGCTAGGTTGATTTTCTGTTAGGATTCACTATCTGATTAGTTCTTCACCTTAGGTTGTTCTCAATGCTAATTCTAGATTAATCACCTAGAACTTAGATCTTAGGATAATTGATTAGGCACGAGAGTGCGATTAATTACCTGATAGAACCTAGGTGAGCAAATTAATTATTCGCAAAGAGGTTTGGTTTAATTAATTTGTGAACATATCAAACTTGATCTTTAAAGCTGATTTAGAATTTAGGATTCGCAAAGAGATTTGGAATTCCTAGGATCTAGATTTAGATAGTTTTCGCAACGAGAGTTGGTTAATTATATTTTAGTGATTTGAGTTCTAGAACAGTGCTTAATCCGAATCCTGTTAGTTAATTTAGCTGCATTCATTGATCTCCTGAGAAATACCCTAAGCCTATGTCTCCCCAATTGAATTTACAAACGTTTTACTTGCAATCCTGTTTTCAATTACATCATCTGGTTTAGCTTGTTTCTGATCTATAGAATTTATTGTGTGATTCTTGAGTTCTTGTGTTCGACCCCTTGATTTACTGCAGCAACTGCTTTAGTACTTTTTAGGGTATTAAATTGAGCATATCATCGGGCCAGCTATGATTTCCGTCAGCTTGATGATAATTTTCCTGAGTGTTTCTCGGAAAATCACATCGACAAAACTTCATGTGTCTATTAATATCCTTGCCAGGTCGTGATCCCTGATAGTTAGCATGAAGACGAAAGGGTCGTTGTGTGGTCTGTTGATCCCGGTGGTCTCGTTTTAGTGAAAGAGATGATAACGTTTAGGAGGTTGGGGGTTCCGACCAGTTGATTTTAGCGTCGGTTCGTCGTTGATAAGCCTTGATTGATGACACCGTGTCCGCAAAATATTGGGATCCACCCATTATCATATTGATCCTACTCCGAGGACCATGTGGTTCTTCGTCGTCGTTCTGATTTCTGCTTCGACCAAACGCTTTATTTTGGTATTGCCTTGTTAATTGAGCTGCACCTCAACTCTTCTGAAGACTACGACTTTTCCCTCGGTTATGCTTGCCGCATTGGTGCTCCTACTCTAGAATCTAAAATCCACTCGTGCTAATCAAATTTTGACCTGACCAAAATATTTTTTTTGTCCTTTTTGTAGAAAGTACCTTCCCTCAATCGATTCGTTGACTTTGATTTTTCTTCGACCCTCGACCTGATCTTCGCTCACTGCTGGTTTATTACATTCTCTCACCTTATTAGAATTTGTCTCGAATTTTTCTAAGGTCTTGATGATTCCCCTGGTTCGATAACTCCGCTTTCCTCAAAAAATTCAGGTAGCTCTTCCCTAAACTGTTCTTCGTATTCCCTGGTGACTACCATCCGGTTTTGCTTCCCCCAAAACACATGGATCTGTCGGATGGTACATTTCTTGAGCTCATTTATACGTCTAATTCCTGTCTTGGTAGGTCCTTCTTGATAGGTTAAATCGGGTCTTAGCTCCTCTGGTTGCTCTGTTTCTATGGCGTTGGGATCCGGCACATGCCTCCTCTACATTGAAACATGGAATATCGGGTGTAGGTTCATATAAGGTGGCACCTCCAACCTATATGCTACTTCACCTACACGTCCCAAAATGTTGTATGGTCCAACTTATCTTACTACGAGTTTACTAACCGTACCAAAGCGATTCTTGCCTTTTTGGGTCGTCACCTTAAGCTATACTCGATCTCCAACTTCAAACATTACATGGTTCCGTTTCTGGTTTGCGTACTGCTTCTGTCTGTCTTGGACTTTCTTCATATTTTCTCGAGCTACTTGTACAATTGTAGAACTCAAATGGTTTGGTCTACCATGCTTTGTCTAAACACTCTCCTATGTCCTACTTCTGTCCAGCACTACGGTGTGCGACATTGGCGGCCGTACAGTGCCTCGTATGGTGACATGCCTATACTCGCATGAAAACTATTATTGTAGGAAATTTCTACCAATGATATGAATTTCCGTGCCTAATGCCCCTTGCATTTCTCTCCCAAATTTTTGCTGTAAATCTTGGATCTCTATCCGAAACGATATTGGCCGGTACTCCGTGGAGCTTCACAATCCGATTAATGTAAAGTTGAGCCAATACCTCTACTTAGTAGGTGTCCCTCACTGCTAATAGGTGTGCTACCTTTTTCAAATGCTCCACAATTACCCAAATCGAGTTGTTGTTTCTTCCTTTTGCCACCGGTTGTAACACCCCCAAACCGTATCCCTAATTCCCTCGGGGAGTCGAGCCAGGGAGGTGTCACATAGTGAAGGGAGAACCGCCGAGACAAACCGATAAGTAGACAACCCATACTATCTTGCTGACTAATTCATCCCAGAGATTTCATCTCTTTTATTCCTCTCGTCCGGCAGCCTAAGGCTTTTCAACCCGTAAAGCCAGCTGAGAGTTGTTCCGGCCCCAGACTTGGGCCTAGTATCAAAGATTCAAGGTTTTAAGAGAAAAACATCTTTATTTAGTTACTAAAAATTCTTACAAAAACTTGTTGTACTTTAGCTTAAATCCGTTCTCAAATCTTACTCTCATTCTTTCACAAAACACCGCAATCTACTTCTGGCTTGCCTAATATTTGATGCCTCCCTTCTGAAACCCCACTAAGGTTACATGCGAGACAAAAAATTATCATGAGTACTCCTAATGAATACTCAGTGAGCTCAGGACCCCTACATTACCCGTTAGTCCTTAAATCCTCGTTCTCAGATAGCTGAATCTTAAATGCTACCTGAAAGCTCTGATATTTTCAAAATTTACATGTTCTAGCATTCATTTTAGTTAGATTTTTCTAGTCATTTGCATGCCTAATCGTAGCTTTGTCTAGCATATCAGTCTTTAGTAGAGTTTCGGATGTTGCATTAGGTCCTAGGGAGTTTCGCATTGTTTTGGAATGCATTCTAGGTGTTTTGAAGGAGATTGGAGCTCTTGTAGAAACCATTCAGATTGGGAGCAAGGAGAAGAAGCTAGAGGCACAAAGGAGCTTGGCAGACGGTTACTACCGGATCCCCCGTCTGGCATCCCCCGTCCGGTATGCGACCAGAGCCCAGTACCGCATGAGATCCGTTCCACGATGAATCCCCCATCTGGTATGCATCTTCATCTCACCCGAGGGAGAGCACCAATACCGGATCCCCCGTCCGGTATGCGACCAGAGCCCAGTACCGCATGAGATCCGTTCCACGCCGAATCCCCCCTCCGGTATGCATCTTCATCTCACACGAGGGAGAGCACCAATACCAGATCCCCCGTCCGGCATCCCCCGTCCGGCATGGAACCTTAGACGACTCAAACCCGGCCGGGTCAAGACCCGGTTTGTTCCGGGTTGACCCAGTCCGCCCAGCAACAATATAAATTCCCTAAACCTAATTTTCTTAGATATATCATATTTTCTTAAGGCAAAAACCCCCTTTGGTGATTTGCTAAGTATTTTAAAAAGATCTTGATTTTTATTTATGCAATCTAAGTTTTATTAATCTAGTTTCATATTTCTTTCTTTAATATTTCATTTCCCTAATCACTTAATAATGGGATCATTAACTTCTCTTATGAGATTTGAGGGTTCTATGATGATTAGTGAGTAGCTTGTTCTAAGCTCATGGGTGAGGTAGATTAGGTATCTTCTTGAATGGTTAAGGATGTTTAGGACCTAGATCATCTTCTCCCTTTATTATCTAAGGCTCTTAATGCTAGAGTAAGCTTGGAAAAACTAGTTTAGACCTTAGGGAATTTCATGCACATAAGGTGTTTGATGAAATGCCCATACAAGTTAGATAAGAGATTTTACTTGTTTACCCTAAGGGATTAGTTGTCTAAAGAGTATTATGGCCATTGGAATTTGTTATTCATGCATGTTAATTAGTTTTTCACAAATGGAAATTTGTTCTTGATTAGTTAATTAACAAAGTGATTAAGACAATGGAAATGAATGAGTCTTGTTTTGACATTCTAAGCCTAGAGAGAAATGCTTGTTTGTGTTAATTAACATCCTTGATCACTCAATGAAGTCACCTAAGTCAATAACCTCACTTTAGAGCTTGCTTTAATCGTTTATCAGTCTCGATTATTGCTTGTTAACTTGTTTACATATTTGCACTTGCTTAAATTGAATTAGGATTGCTAGAATTGAAACTAAAACCAACCTTGTTGCTTAACTGAAGTAGTTCAATGTATTCTTGGTGTTTTGGAACTCAGCCCATTGGATTTGATACCTATTATACTACTTAGTATCTAGAGAATTGATATCTAGAAAGACCAAAAAGTCTACTATCAATTTGGCGCCGTTGCCAAATGGGTTTAGCTTTCAACATTGAGATTTTAGATCTTATTGAGATTAAGCTTTCTTTCTATTTTCGGTTACTAATCTCCTTCAATCTCTATTGCTATCTCTCTATTCTAGGTGTATGCATACGCGTTATCGAGACAAAGACAACCTAGTATAGCCAATAGACAACATCCACCTTCTAGACCGAGGTCGTAGAGCTAGGAGAGCAAGAGACCGGGTTCAAGAGGTTGCCAATTTGGGTATGGAAGACATTGAAGATATTCTGATCGGTGACATACATGACAACGTGCAACCACAACAAATTGGTAATGGAAACCACCCCGCACAAGGTGGCAATGGAAACCACCACCCTCAAGGTGGCCAAGCTCACCACGTCCCACCACCACCCGCCCGGCCAATGAGAGCACATAACCATCACCCAAGGGCTAAAAACGTGGTTGGCGCGGGTGATGCTGGAAATGCTCATCAAAACCGTTAAGGGATCCAAGCCCCTCCAGTTGAGAACAATAACTTTGAAGTGAAGCCGTGATTGATCAACATGGTCCAAAGTAATAAATTACATGGCCTATCTATGGAGGATCCATTGGATCATATCGATCAATTTGATAGGATATGTGGGTTAACCAAGATGAATGGTGTTTCGGAAGACGGTTTCAAGCTAAGACTATTCCCATTCTCCCTTGGAGATAAGGCTCATCAATGGGAAAAGAGTCTTCCTCAAGGTTCAATCACGTCATGGGACGATTGCAAGCGATCTTTCCTTGCCAAGTTCTTTTCTTCTTCAAGGACCGCCAAGTTGAGGAACGACATCTCAAGTTTCACACAACGCGAAAATGAATCCTTCAACGAAGCTTGAGAGCGGTTTAGAAGTTACACCTCTCAATGCCCGCATCATGTTTTCTACAACGCCTCTCTTTTGACTACCCTCTATCGCGGTGCCTTACCCAAGATAAGGATGCTCTTAGACACGGCTTCTAATGGGAACTTCTTAGGCAAAGATGTAGATGAGGCCATGGAGCTCGTGGAGAACTTAGCTCAAAGCGATGAAACTTATGGGGATGATTATGACCGGGCTACGAGGACGACTAGCGATTTTGATGAACAAAAGCGGTCTAAAGAAATGAAGATTCTCACCGAGAAGATGGACAAGCAAGCTTTGATGATTGACAAGCTCCTTAGCGCTTCTCAAAAGTCGGTGCACTTTGTTGGCGACTTTGAGGACACACAAGGTTACCAAGAAGAAGAGGGAGACAAGGGTACACAAGAAGAGATGAATTACGTGGGTAATCAAGGATACCAAAGAGGCGATTTCAACAACAGCAACCACAACCACCCAAACTTCTCATATCGCAACCCCAACGTTGAAAACTCTCAAGACCAATTTTATCCGCAACAAAAGTCCTTTGTGCCGTCCAACCAAGCTCAAGGTTCGAACTTCCAACAACAAGGTTTATCTCCAAAGAACACTTTCAGTGGGAACCAAGGTGGTTTTCAACCTAAGCAATCATTTCCACCACCTGGTTTCCAGCAACAAGTCCAAGGCACCACAACCACGACTCAAGACATTGATTTGAAAGACATGCTTCAACAAATCATCCAAGGTCAAGCAAATGGGGCTATGGACATAAGCAAAAAGATGGCGAAGATCAACAACAAAGTCGATTGCTCCTACAACGAGCTCACATCTAAATTTGAGACGTTGAACTCAAAGATCATGCGACTTGAAGGAAAAGGAGTGGCTTCTTCATCACGGCCACAAGGTCAATTACCGGACAAGCCCAAGACTAATCCAAAGGAGTATGTGATGGGGTCACCGATGTCCAAGTTGGGGGGGAGAAGCTTGAAACTGAAAAAGATGTGACTAAGGATGGCTTTGTGGGTATTAAAGACAAAGAGAAGGAATTTCTTTCTCAAGCGAAGCCCAAGAAAAGAGAGACCTTATTTGTCCCACCACCACCTTATGTAACGAAGCTACCATTCCATTTGATAAACAAATGGAAAAGGTTGAACTTAACATGCCATTAGTTGATGCGTTCCTCCTAGTGCCACAATATGCCAAGTTCCTTAAGGATGCTATCAAAGAGATATCAAATGAGATGGAAAGCATGGTGGTGCTAACTCATGAATGTATTGCCATCATTCAAAAGAAGACAATCACAAAGAAGCTTGGTGACCTTGGTAGTTTCACTCTACCTTGCGCTCTTGGACCATTAGCTTTCGACAAGTGTTTATGCGATCTTGGAGAAAGTGTTAGCTTGATGCCGCTTTCGGTTGCAAAAAGTCTTGGGTATGTCCGCTACAAAACTTGTAAGATTTCTCTTATTCTAGCGGATAGATCGGTGATACATCCTATTGGAATGCTTGAGAACTTACCTATCATGGTTGGAGATTAAATAGTTCCAACAGATTTTGTTGTATTGGAAATGGACTTGGAGCGTAAGGATCCATTGATTTTTGGTAGATCTTTCTTGGCAACCGCGGGTGCAATTATTGATGTTAGAAAGGGAAAGATTGACCTTCCCTTGGGCAAGGATGAGGTACTAGAGTTTGAAATCAATGATGTGATGAATAGATCCACCATCGATGGGCAAGTCTTCTACATTGAAGCGATGGATGAATTAGCAGACGAACTCTTGGAAGAGTTGAATCTTGAGGATGGTTTGCAAGTTGCCTTGACTAAGGATCACAGTGAACATGGGTATTTTGATGAAGCTAGTGAGAGATACAAGCTGATTTTGGATTCACACAAGCCGATGGTTGATGAAGCCACGGTCATTGATTTGGGTCTTCAAGGGATGAAGTGTGAAGACGGTTCCACAATGAGCTCGGTTCAAGAGAGCTTTGCTTTGGAAGTGGAGCGAGACGAGAACGGACAAGAAGTTAGCAATGGTAAGACTAGCGTGGACGACGATTGGAGTGACCTCAAGGCGCCTAAGGTGGACCTCAAACCACTTCCCGTTTGGCTAAGGTACGCTTTCCTAGGTCCCAATGAGTCATACCCGGTTATAGTGAATGAGAACTTGAAAGATGATGAATTGTCCTCCCTTTTGAACGAATTGAGGAATTATAGGAAAGCCATTGGTTATTCCTTGGATGACATCAAAGGCATTTCCTCTACTCTTTGCACACATAGGATACATCTAGAAGATGAATCGATGACTTCTATCGAACATCAAAGGAGGTTAAATCCGAATTTGAAAGAAGTCGTCAAGAAAGAGATTCTATAGCTACTAGATGCGGGGATTATCTATCCTATCTCCGATAGTAGGTGGGTATCCCTGATCCATGTGGTGCCCAAAAAGGGAGGAATGACGGTTGTGAAGAACGAAAAAGATGAATTGATACCCACTAGAACCATACCCGGTCATAGGATGTGTATTGATTATCGAAAACTTAACTCCGCCTCTAGGAAAGATCACTTCACACTCCCATTTATTGACCAAATGCTTGAAAGGCTTGCAAACCACCCATACTATTGTTTTCTTGACGGGTATTCGAGATTCTTCCAAATCCGGATACATCCCAATGATCAATAAAAGACAACATTCACATGCCCCTACGGTACCTTCGCTTATCGAAAGATGACGTTCAGGTTATGTAATGCACCGACAACTTTTCAACAGTGTATGATGTCTATATTTTCGAATTTGTTCGAAGAAATGGTTGAAGTTTTTATGGATGATTTTTCCGTATATGGCTATTCATTTGGTGTGTGTCTTTCCAATCTTTGCAAGGTACTCACTAGGTGCGAAGAAGCAAATCTCGTTATGAATTGGGAGAAGTGTCACTTCATGGTTCGCGGGGGAATCGTCCTTGGGCACAAGATTTCAGCGAAGGGAATCGAAGTGGACAAGGCCAAGATCGAAGTTATGGTGAGCTAGGAACCGCCAAAATCGGTTAAAGATATCTGAAACTTCTTGGATCATACCGGGTTCTATCAGAGATTTATTAAGGACTTTTCAAAGATAGCAAGACCACTCACAAGGCTTCTTTGCAAGGATGTGGAGTTCAAGTTTGACGAAGAATGCCTTGACGCATTTTTGGAGATCAAAATGGCTCTTGTGAGTGCTCCGGTCGTGCAAGCATCGGATTGGAGTCTCCCTTTTGAGATTATGTGCGATGCTAGCAATTATGCGGTAGGAGCGGTTCTTTGGCAAAAGAAAGACAAAAAGATGCACGTGATCTACTATGCTAGTAGGACACTAGACGATGCACAAGGGAGGTATGCTACTACGGATAAAGAACTACTTGCGGTTGTGTTTGCTATCAAGAAGTTTAAGTCTTATGTGGTTGGCTCCAGGATCATCGTTTACACGGATCATGCCACTTTGAGGCATATCTATGCTAAAAATGACACCAAGCCAAGGCTCTTGCGATGGATCTTGTTACTTCAAGATTTTGATATGGAGATTGCCGATAAGAAGGGTATTGAGAATGGAGTTGCGGGCCACTTGTCTAGGACGAGCATTGAAGATCTTGTGCCAATCGACGACTCACTCCCCGAGGAGTAATTGATGTTAGTGAGCGTTTTGAGAAGAGGAATTGAAGCCGTAAGAGGTTTTGAGGATCCTAAAGGATTGAAGGATGAGAAGATACCATGGTATGCGGACTATGTCAACTACTTAGCTTGCGGGAAATAACCGCCAAGGTTAGATGGCTATCAAAGGAAGAAGTTCTTTAGAGACGTCACTCGTTTCTATTAGGATGAGCCTTACTTGTATACTCTTTGCAAGGACAAACTTTATAGGAGATGTATTCCCGAGGAAGAAGTTGATGGTATCATGATGCATTGTCACGGTTCGTCGTATGGAGGTCACTTTTCTTCATTCAAGACGGTTGCTAAGGTTCTACAAGCGGGTTTTTGGTGGCCTTCTATGTTTAAGGACGCTCAAGAGTTTGTGTCTAGGTGTGACGCTTGTTAAAGGAAAGGGAACATTGGTAAACGGGATGAGATGCCTCAAAATCTCATTCTCGAAGTTGAAATCTTTGATGTTTGGGGCATCAAATTCATGGGGCCGTTCCCTTATTCGTATGGCAACCAATACATTTTGGTGGCGGTGGACTACGTTTCTAAATGGGTCGAAGCAATTGCAAGCCCGACAAATGACGCAAAGGTGGTTCTCAAGTTGTTCAAGTCGATAATCTTCCCTCGCTTTGGAGTCCCATAGGTAGTGATAAGTGATGGCAGTTCCCATTTCATCAATAAAGTCTTTGAGAGTCTACTAAAGAAGCACAGGGTTAAGTACAAGGTGGCCACGCCTTACCACCCTCAAACAAGTGGTCAAGTGGAGGTTTCGAATCGCCAAATCAAGGCTATCCTAGAGAAGACCGTTTGTGAGAGCAGAATCTCACAACCTCAATCCTTGGCTTTTTAGGTCGTATTTTTGGATAAATAACAAAGAAATGCTTAGAAGAATTTGAGAGAGAAAATGTATATATTCGTATTATTGCCAAGAATTCGGTGTCCCTTTATTGTAGTTGATATTCTCATATTATACATGTTCAAAAAGAATGTAACCGCTAATTACTAAATATACGTAATTGAATTTAATCTTTAAATTCACGATCTAGGAATATATTGTTGAGCTTGATCCCATGGTTTTGGGTTTAATGTGTTTGACTTGCTTGTTGCGAGCTCCTTCCCCCAACGATCTCCTCCTTCCCTGCGTACTCGGCTTCTTCCCAGATCGCGAGTTTACTCTACGAGGATTTTTAGTAAGCTGGGCTTGATTCCAGGCTCGTTTAATCAAGCTGAACTTTAGGTGTGGAATTTGGGCCCAATAGTTGCCCCCCAGCATCTTTAATGATTTATCATTGAGGATGCGGAACTGCGATCTCGGGATTTAATTGATCCTCCAACTGGCACGATTTCGTAATCTCGGGCTTCTGATTGATCTCTGACTTGCTCATAAGACGAGTTTGTAGGGATCATGTAACGTTTGCGCGAATTTTGAGGGATGTGACTGGACGAGTGGGCGAGTGGGTATAAATGAGCGATTTTCGTTACTTCAACTCCCCACGCCGCCTCAGCTCCCACTTACCGAGGTAATGATGCCTTTTCACCTTTTCCCTTCTCTTTTTATTATTCTTATTTTCACTCTATTAATTGAACTGTCTTCTCCTTATTCTCACTTTTACCCGAGATAGTTTTCTATGTAAAAGTTCAGCTTCCATTATTTCCGGTCGAATTTCCTTCTTTTTTGAACTCGATTTTCTTTGCTTTTTTCTGCAATGGCTTCTACTTCTCAGCTGGATGCTCCTCCTCCCCTTGCCGAGAGATTTGATTCTCACTCGAAGAGCACGATTTCGGCTGCTGAGCTCGCGAATATCTCCTCCTTGTGCGGACTCGATATCGGCGATCTGCTCATTCAGTCGGCTGATCTCCCAGGAGAGTCCTCCAGAGGGTTACACATGCGGTTATGACGCGTTCTTCTTGAGATGTCGCCTTACTTTTCCTATCCCAGCATCTATCTTTAATATTATCAGTGATCTCGGACTTGCCCTCCCGCAACTTATGCCTAGTGCGATGAGGTCCCTTGTCGCACTCTGGGTGCGTTCCTGGGAGATTATTTTTGAAACTAAGGTCTTTCGCCAGCTCTTCAATGTCAAGGGGAATTCTCATCTTCGCGGGACCTACTAATTTCCGGCAAAGGTCAATCGGTCTGTTTTCAGATTCAATGTGTGGGATGAAAAATGGTGGGAGAAATGGTTCTATTTCAGAATTTCCAGCAAATCCGTCGAAGGCGAGTCGGTGCTTAGACACTCTTGGGGTCAGATCACTGGTTAGCGCGATCCCTCGGATGCTGATCCGAGCATTCCTTCTGGGGATCTCTTAATTGCTGATCTTGACTACTTTGTTCTAATATGTTGACCCTTTTTCTTTTGTGCAGAGTCAATTGATTCTTCAAAGACAGTAACTGTTGAGGTCCAACGGCTTGTCGACCTTGTCAAGGGTGAGAGTTCCGACTGGAAGGGTTTCTCCCTTGATAGAATTCAGCAAGCTCGTGAACGTCAATCTCCCGGGCTGTCCGTTGCAGCTGCTTGCCGACTTATAGGTTTGGAAAGATTTATATTTTTATCTTTTTTAGATTAAGAATCGTTTCTTTATTTAGACCCCCTTTGCTTGACTTTGCAGATTCTCCAACTCCATCTCCTCTGCTTCAAATCTAAGCTCCGGCTCCCGCTCCGTCCATTATCCCGAGACTCGAGGCCGTTGCTAAAGATCTAGCCCGCGTTGAGATTGATCCGCCAGCTGATTCCCAGGTGCCAGATACTGCCACTGCTACCTCCCAAGTTGATCTTACTCGTAGCGAGAGCTCCACCGAATCCAGCAAGATGGTTCCTCCTAAGAAGCCGCAGCGCCTTTCTTACTAGGAGAGGATGCGATTGCGCCATGCCCCGACGCTAGCCGGTGCTCTTGATAAAAGGGTCAAAGAGGCTCTTGGTAAGTCCATTCATGCTGAGACCCCACAACGAGAAGAGGTTGAAAAGGATGATCATTGTGAGCCTGAAGCTGATCATGTTGGTGGTGGCGTTCTACCAAAGGGTGATGAAGCCGAGGTTACCCAACATGATGTTCGAGCTACGGGTCCTCAAAAGTCAGCTTCTAGGGTGTCCTCTAAAGAGCCGAGTCATTCTACCGACTCTCCAAGCGCTCTTGTGGCGATGGGTTTGATGGCGAGGAGACATCAAGGAGGCATGTGGCACCTCGTTCTCAGGGTAGTGGAGGTATTTCTCCGAATGCCTTTAGGTTCGATTTTGACGGACCTATTGTTGAGAACAACTCCCAGCTTGCGAATCTCTTTAGGCGTGTTAGGCCTTCGTCCTGCTTCTTGCCATCTCTTAGGAACATGAAGAAGCCTGAGGGCTATTTTCAGTTCGCAAGTGCGATGGTCCAGGTAGTTTTTGCTGTCTTTACTTTGCTCCTTGTTACTTTGGTTTTTCTCTGCTGAATTTTTATGTTCCTTTCCCAGGTTGTTTCCACCACCAATGAGCTGATTACCTCTTTTGAGCAAGATCTCCGTTCTGCTACCCAGCCCGAGGAGGTGGAGAGGGCAGCTAGGACAATTGCAGACCTCGTCACTGAAAGGGACGAGCTGATGAGGAGACTCGCTCGGAACGAGGAGAGGATGGCCGAGGTTGCTCTTTTAAAAGGCCAAGTTAAGGACCAAGATGTTTTGGCCAAGAGATGGGAAGATTCCGCCCGGGAGGCTCAAGCTAGGGTTTCTGTGTTGGAGAAATTAAATGGGGATTTGAAGGTGGATCTCCGTGTTGCCGAGGGGCGAGCTGGAGCTGCTGAGGTTGGTCTTCGTTCATCCAGCGAAAATATAGTGGCTTTGAGGGTCCAGGTTGAGAAGGTTACAGAGAACTCGAAGAAGCTTGCCAAGAGGCAAAAGGAGATGGTGAAGAAAGCTGAAAAAACCGCGAGGAGGGAGATATCCAAACAATATCGCGCCATTCTTTCGGGGATAAAGGATAAATGGGAGAAGAAGAAGATCCATTTCCGGTTTGTTTGTTGAACTCGTTTATCCAAACCATATGATCCTGCTTGCTAGAGATACCTTTACTGTTTTTCGTCTTTTGTTGTTCTTTTAAACTTGGTGCATGGGGAGGCCTTTAAATCCATTTCCGGTTTGTTTGTTGAACTCGTTTATGCCCTAGTGGGCTTTTTGGTATGAACTTATGCTCCTTTGAGGAGGCTTTATTTATTTTGATGATTTGAAAATCTTTTATTCATGATTTTTGCCGTTTTTAGAGGCTGTCTTTTTTAGATCAAAAGCGGTTTTTTCAGCCAAAGACCCAGGTCGTTTAGAGACCTTGCTCCCAGGTCGTTTAGAGACCTCGGGAGCTGACCAGACGATTTAAAGACGCAAGGTCGAAGCCGTTTAGAGGCATGCGTGTAACCTAAACAGTTTAGACGTATATGTTGTTGTCATTTAGAGACTAGAAAGGTTGTGACTATGCAATTTAGACCCAAAGTCGAGTCGTGCTAGATGGTAGCAACCTCGGCCATCCTTGTAGATGGTAGCTGAGAGATTTTACTAATAGAGGTTGCCTACGTAAAGCTTTTAGCTTGTAGATGGTAGCTGAGAGGTCTCAGGCTGCTTTTAACAGGCTCAAGGAAGGATATTTTTTATTTTAATAGTTGCACCCTTATGAGGTTGCCTACGTACCCTGCGGAGGGATCAAGCCTTTTCGTAGTTCGATTTTTACAAGTATCTTTTTAATGATAGTACTTCTTTAAATTCATGGCATTCCATGAGTTCCTTTCAGGTGTATTGTCGTGTATCCTGGTGAGCTTGTACACGCCGTCCTTTACTATCTCGGAGATCCGGTATGGACCTTCTCAGTTGATGCCCCTTTTTCCAACGTTCCTTTCCCTTGTGTTTTCGTAGGACGAGCTCGCCAACTCTAAATCTTCGCTGTTTGACTTTTGATTTATAGTAGCGTGCTGTCACGTATTGATAATTTTGAAGGTTAACGAGTGCTCGATCTCGGCGTTCATCGATAACATCGAGTTGGTCGAGAAGCATCTTGTTGTTCAGTTCCTCGTTTACGGGACATATGTCTATACTCAGGCTGGGGACTGCAACCTCGGCGGGAACCACGGCCTCGATTCCCTAAGCCAAGGATAATGGTGTTTCTGAATTTGCTTTGCGGGGTGAGGTCCGGCAGGCCCACAAGACTCCATGGAGCTCGTCGGACCATCTTTGCTTTTTGGCATCTAGTCGCTTTTTGAGATTGCTCAGTATTAGCTTATTTGCTGCCTCGGCCTGCCCGTTGCCTTGAGGGTAACATGGGGTCGAGGTTGTTAATCTGATTCCGTGATCTCCGCAGAATTCGAGGAATTGATTTGAGATGAACTGTGAACCGTTGTCGGTTATAATCTCGTACGGGACTCCGTGCGGCAGACTATGTTTTGCCATACGAATTCATGTACGTGGTTTGCTTTAATTTGCTGGAAAGCTTCTGCCTCCACCCATTTGGTGAAGTAGGACGAGTAAGAAGCGACACTTTCTTTTTCCCGAGGTTACCATGGGCCCTACTATATCCATCCCGAGGTTACCATGGGCCCTACTATATCCATTGACCACCTCATAAAGGGGTATGAAGATGAAATGGAAGATAAGTTTTCAGTAGGTTGATGCAACGTGGGAGCATGCCGTTGGCCTTTGTCGCACGCTTTAGCATGTTCTTCGCAATCAGCGACCAAGGTGGGCCAAAAGTATCCTTGCCTTTTGATCCTGATGGCTAATGCCCTTCCTCCTGAGTGGCTGCCACACAAGCCTCCGTGTATTTCTGATAATATCGTAAAAACTTCGAGCCTGCAGACGCATACTAGGTAGAGACCGTTTACACTTCACTTGTAAAGGCGGGAGTTAATTATACAATATCTTGAAGCTATGGTTTTGAGCTTGCGAGTTTTCCACTTGCTGGGGGGAGCCTCTCCCCCCTCAATGTATTGTATAATCGCTACTCGCCAGTCAGCTCTCGCGATAATTTTTTCGCGGAGGGTAACGTGCCTGGGGTCGGAGACCCGCTATTAAGGCCTCGTATTCGGCTTCGTTGTTCGATGCTGAGAATCTTAGTCTGAAGGACTGTTCCACGACTTCGTTAGTTGGGGATACAAGGTGAATTCCCACACCTGCCCCTTGTTTCGAGGAAGCTCCATCGACCTAAAGCTGCCATGTCTCGGCACTCGTTCCGGTAACCTGGTTGTTGGCTGTGAGCTCGATAATGAAATCAGCTAGTACCTTTGCTTTGGCGGTTGTCCGAGGTCGATATTCGATATCGTACTCGCTCAACTCGATGGCCCATTTGGCTAGCCTGCCAGACTGGTTGGGGCTGTGCAATACTGTGCGTAATGATTGTGTTGTCATTACCACGATGGGGTGCAATTGAAAATACGGCCTGAGCTTGCGAGCTGAGATTAATACTGCCAGGGCCAGTTTTTCCATTCGTGGGTATCTGGTTTCGGTGTCTACTAAAGATTTGCTCACGTAGTAGATCGGTTTTTGCTCAGCTCGTTCTTCTCTTATGAGGACGCCACTCACTACGACTTCGGAGATTGCTACGTATAGGTAAAGTGGCTCACCCTCAGTTGGTTTCGAACCATGAAGTACGTTCCTCGTTCCGTTATGAAGGATGTTTTGTCTTGGTCCTCAAGGTTCATTTGTATTTGGTTATATCCTGAGAATGCATCCATAAAGCTGAGGAGATGGTGTCCTGCAGTAGCTTCCACCAACTGGTCGATGTGAGGTAGTGGGAAGCTATCCTTAGGACATGCTTTGTTTAGATCTGTAAAATCTACGCATACTCTCCAGGTACCATTTTCCTTTTTTACTACAACCGGATTTGCTAGCCAGTCAGGATATTTTACCTCTTTGATGAATCCAACGTTTAGTAACCTGGTGACTTCACTGGTAACAGCCTCGGTCCTATCATGTCCAAATTTCCGACGCTTTTGACGTACTGGTTTGTGGTTTGGATCCACATTGAGCTCATGTGAAATGATGTTTAGATCGATTCCAGGCATGTCAGCTGTTGTCCATGCGAATGAGCCGGAATTTTCTTTGAGGAATGTTATTAACTGTTCTTTTTGAGATTTGCAGAGCTCGGACCCAATTCCTACTTTCTGGTTGGGATGAGACTCGTTGACCACGATTTTCTCGATAAAGTCTCTGCGAGGTCCGATGAAGCCTGGACCACTTTTCTTTTTGGCTTGGCGGTATGTAAGCTCATCTTTTCGTTGTAGTTGGTATATAGCACTTTCTTTTGCAATCTGGATTCCTATTGACTTCCCTTAATTGTTGCGATCCCATGCTGGGTGGGGAATTTTATGCACTGGTGGTATGTTGAGGACACAAACCTCATTGAATGTATACAGGTTCTTCCCAGGATGGCATTGAATGGAGCTGGCATGTCTATCACTGTGAATTCGACCATTCTTCTTACTTCGGCTGCTATTATAGGGAGTTTTATCGTTCCGAGAGATAGAGTGGTTTCTCCGGAAAAGTCGGTTAACACCATCTTATTTTCTTCGATTTCGTAATCTGGTATATCCATTTCCCTAAGGACGCTTAGGAGGATGAGTTCTACAGAGCTCCCCGTGTCTACGAGCATCTTGGTGAGCTCATATTCACCTACCTCTAGCATGATGAGGAGAGCATCGTCATGTGGAGAATCTAGCTCAACGGCCTCGCTTTCCCAGAACGAAATTTGCGTGTCGGGTCCCTTGAATAGGGTCATGTCACATGTGTCGGTGTTTACCCTTCGTTGATGTTTCTTAATTGAGTTTACGGAGTTGCGACATAGCTGGGATCCTCCATGAATAAAGTTAATTCTTTTCTTCGTGCTGGGAGGAGGCAGATTTGTTTCCCTGTCTTTGGGGGGATCTCGCCTCGTCGCGTCCTCGGATGAACGTTCTCGCTTACGATCATCCTCGGACGGGCGATTCCGCCTGTCATCGTCTCGAGCTGGGTAATAGTTCTTCCTCGGAGGAGGTTTTTCCAGCTCGATTTTGCCCAACTCTCCTGCTGCGAATTTGGCGGCGAGCTGTTTCTTCACCTCATGGCACTCTTCTGTCGAGTGGCCCTTAATCTTGTGGAAATCACACCACTTGCTGGGATCGTAAGGCTTGAATCTATTACGTTCCCCATGACATGATCTTGAGAATCCAATGGTCTTTTATTTTATCTCTTCTTTATAACTAATTTGGCTGCGGGTACTCCATCAACTTCGTCAGCTACATAGTAGCTTCATCTTTCTGCATAGACTCGTTTAGTTCTCGAATAAGACTGTCCACATTAGCTTTGGAAAAATATTCTCCCTCAAAGTTTCCCTCCGAATGTCTCTTTAGCATGGCCCTAAGCTCTTTTTGCTTTGTTGAATTCTTGTAGCGTCCTTGTAGCAACTCCTTCTTGTCTCGTTTAAACCACTCTTCATCAAAATCAGGGCATGATGATTTGACAGCCAATTTTAAAATGTCGAGGAAATCGCGTGTGTAGAAGCTGTCTTTGGTTGGTGCCGGTTTCCGATCTATGCAGTACCACTATAAGAAAACATGGTTTTACAGACTACAAATGGCGACTAAATAGGTAGTCGCTAAAAGTTGCGACTAATTAGCGACTATTTGGCGACTAATACAATTTGGTCGTAATTTAGTCGCTGTTTTACGACCAAATAACGTAATCGCTATAGTAGTCGCTAAAAGTTGCGACTAATTAGTGATTAATTAGCGACTATTTGGCGACTATTTGGCGACTAATACAATTTGGTCGTAATTTAGTCGCTGTTTTACGACCAAATAACATAATCGCTACGATAGTCGCTATTTTACGACTAATTTACGACTACATTTCAGACGAGAAATAATAGTCGTCTAATATTCGCTAATTTAGCGACTAATATGCGACTCTTACGCTAGGTCGCTTATATACGACTAAGGTTACGACTAATTTGCCGACGGAAAAGAGTAGTCGCATAATAGTCGCCATAAACGAAATAAAAGTCATAATTTAATAAAAACATGAGATTGATGGAAGAGGGTTCTCGATTTTAAAAACTAAGTCTGCATAAATCCTCTTCACCAATCTCGTAAGTAAAGAACAAAACTTAAGAAAAGAGCTGTAGAAGTAAGCATAAAGATAATAAAAAAGAAGCACGAAAGTAATACTTAAAATAAAGCCTGAGATGGAAGAAGAAGGCTCTCGAGTTTAAGAACTAGGTCTGGAGAGAACTTCTCTACCAATCTCGAAAGTAAAGGACAATAAGTAAAGAGCAAAACGTAAAGAGCAAAAAGTAAGCACATAAAGTAAAGCAAAAAGTAAACTAAATGGCACTCGAAAGGGGCGCACGAAATAAGGTTTCTAAGATCACATATTTATAGGTCTTCAACACTTGCTTTATTCATCCTTAGGGTTTCCTTGAAGAGAAAACGAAGTCGGCTTGAAACGAGCTGCTTTTTGGCCGTTTTAGGCTGGTCGCGGGTGCGTGCGCTCGACCCGCGTCCAAAGGTGGTTTCGCCGCGGCTGGAGAGACTGTAGACGCGGCCAAGAGTGTGTACGCCGCAGCTATGAACCCTGGAAGTGGTTGGCCTATGACGTGGAAACTTCAATTATATTCTTCTCGTGTTTCTTTCGCAAAACTACAAAATATGCCTTCAGTCAATTGGATGTATCTTGCGATCTAACCGTTTGATTGTTTTGAAACCAAGTGGTTAAGTAAGTGGGTCTCCCGTCTATATTGTAACGAAATTTGGGTGTGATCGGACAGTGAGAATGTCTCCAACAAATGTTCAAAATCTGTTCTTTCTCCAATTTGCGTCATATTTGCCTAAGTAACCTGAAAAGAGTTCAGAAACTACAAATATACGAAAATCATAATAAAAGCATGTAAAAGCATGGATGGCCTATGACGTGGAAACTTCAATTCTTCTCTTGATTCATTTGCAAAACTGCGAAACATGCCTTCAGTCAATTGGATGTATCTTGCGATCTAACCATTGGATTGTCTTGAAACAAAGTGAGTATGAAAGGTGGTTCTCCCGTATATATTGTGTCCAGATTTCGAAGCTATGACGATCCAAAATTGTCCAAAATCTGGTTTTTCTCTAATTTACGTCGTTTCGCCTAAGGAACCTTAAAAGTGTATTGAAACTACAAATATGCGAAAATTACGAGAAAAACATGTAAAAGCAAGTGAAACATTTATTAAAGTGTTCTAAAATAGACGTTAAAATGGGTAAAATTTGCCACCAGCTCAATGCTTCTTCTTCAAGATGGTACGTTCTAACTCTTATCTTTAGGACAATTTACTGCCTCAAAACTTTTCTCTATGTTCTAGAGCCATGCATCCACCCTGTACGGATCCGTGCTCCCCGTAAATCGATACGTCTCGATTCCCCGCATTGCCGTGACTATCTTCAGAAAATCCAGAGGTCCTCCACCTCTCTTTGTGGTCCTCGTTGCAGTGCTTGCATAAGGTTGTTGAACGCTCTGTTCAAGGTGTGTTCCAGCCCATAATGGGATGCTGGCATCTCGGGCCCTCCGTTATAAGTTTGTTATGTTGGTGCGCCCGATGTCCATTTGGATGCACCGGTATTCATGTGTAACATGGTGCTGGCTGCCCTCCTTGCATGTCGTAGTGTGGGTTAGGTGAATGGAACATTGGTGATGGATTCCAATATTACGTTCCCCATGACATTGATGTTGCTCCTTCCGGCGACATCGGTTATTGCACCCCATCTGGTGATACGTGATTTATCGGAGCCGACTCGCTTGATGAATCGGTTTCATAATCGGACATATTCCCTTGCCCGCCCTCCTCATTCTGATCTAAGTAGATCGATGTGTCCGACGACTCATAAACATAGCTATCTTCGCTGTTGCTGCTACCCGACGATGAACCCCTCGACACTCTCCCTCCTCTGTAGTTAGTTGCCATCAGCATAACGTATAAGGGTAGCCATAAACTACTACACATAACATAATACTTAAAATAAAGCAGGAGATGGAATAAGAAAGCTATCGAGTTTAAGAACTAGGTCTGGAGAGAACTTCTCTACCAATCTCGAAAGTAAAGGACAATAAGTAAAGAGCAAAAAGTAAAGAGAAAAAAGTAAGAACATAAAGTAAAGCAAAAAGTAAACTAAATGGCACTCGAAAGGGGCACACGAAATAAGGTTTCTAAGATCACATATTTATAGGTCTTCAACACTTGCTTTATTCATCCTTAGGGTTTCCTTGAAGAGAAAACGTAGTGGGCTGTAAAAAACATGGTTGGCCTAATGCTTCTTCTTCAAGATGGTATTAAAGTGTTCTAAAATAGACGTTAAAATGGGTAAAATTTGCCACCAGCTCAATGCTTCTTCTTCAAGATGGTACGTTCTAACTCTTATCTTTAGGACAATTTACTGCCTCAAAACTTTTCTCTATGTTCTGGAGCCATGCATCCACCCTGTACGGATCCGTGCTCCCCAGAAATAGATACGTCCCGATTCCCCGCATTGCCGTGACTATCTTCAGAAAATCTAGAGGTCCTCAACCTCTCTTTGTTGTCCTCGTTGAAGTGCTTGCATAAGGTTGTTGAACGCTCTGTTCAAGGTGTGTTCCATCCCATAATGGGTTGCTGGCATCCCGGGCCCTCCGTTATAAGTTTGTTCTGTTGGTGCGCTTGATGTCCATTTGGATGCACCGGTATTCATGTGTAACATGGTGCTGGCTGCCCTCCTTGCATGTCGTAGTGTGGGTTAGGTGAATGGAATATTGGTGATGGAGTCCAATATTACGTTCCCCATGACATTGATGTTGCTCCTTCCGGCGACATCGGTTATTGCACCCCATCTGGTGATACGTGATTTATCGGAGTCGGGTCGCTTGATGAATCAGTTTCATAATCGGACGTATTCTCTTGCCCGCTCTCCTCATTCTGATCTAAGTAGATCGATGTGTCCGACGACTCATAAACATAGCTATCTTCTCTGTTTCTGCTACCCGACGATGAACCCCTCGACACTCTCCCTCCTCTGTAGTTAGTTGCCATCTGCATAACGTATAAGGGTAGCCATAAACTACTAGACATAACGTGGCCGGATTATTCTAATTGGTTTTTTCGACATTTTGACTTGATAAAACGGTTTGAAAATAGTTTGTCCGCGAGCATGATCATGAACCATGCTCTGATACCAACTTTTGTAACACCCCCGAATCATTCTACGGATAGAAAAGATCCAGAGCACCACATAACGACTACGGAGATAGACTGGCTCGAGTATCCCATGTTACTCTGGCCAAACCGAATATGTGGGCGTGCCTCTTGACCATAGCCTGAGACTTTTCAACCTATTCTTTAGACTTGAGTTGTTTCAGTTTGGACTAACTTATATCATTAACACAAACTGATACTTTTTATTTAAAACTTATATATATTATTTATTCTTGAACATAGTCGCACAATAGGTTTAGTATGTAGTTGGCCGGCCTAAAACTAAAATTATATTACATAGGTACTTTGCTAACCAGATTTTACAAAAGGCAAGGCAAAAACTACTCCGGTGGTCCTAACGTTCTGCCGCCGTGAGCTACTCTCGTCTACTGGTCACCTGCAAAACAAAATGAGTCATGAGTATTCTAGCAATATTTAGTGAGCTCTAGAGAAATCTAAACACTCATTAGAATCCTATCCAAAACATTCGCAAGCAAGTCATCGTGACAAGCAAGTTAACAATCACTCAACACAGTTATGCACATGCGGAAACTAACAACCAAAATAGCAATATATCTTTATGCTAACACTATCTACTTCTATTTGTGAGGCCTCACGTGTATCAGCCACTTCCTTCCCGCTTCACAAACGTCTCCAAATCACCACAGAGTATCATATTAAATATGTTAAATCGATCTATTGACTTACGCTCTTTTTGTTACCACTCGGCTATGATGTTAACCTACAGCCTTTGAGTCTTCCTCCCTTTGTGTATTTATTCCCTAATCTAAGAACATATAA
This sequence comes from Eutrema yunnanense, assembly GCA_002933935.1. Taxonomy (NCBI): domain Eukaryota; kingdom Viridiplantae; phylum Streptophyta; class Magnoliopsida; order Brassicales; family Brassicaceae; genus Eutrema; species Eutrema yunnanense. The sequence goes on along the minus strand of PKML01059034.1, from coordinate 105,688 downwards.
ATCCCTACCAATTTATATTCCTTAGATGCAACAAATCAATCAACAAACACTTCGAAAACAGTATATGTTATTCGTTTCTCTTTAGCATGTTTGGTTTATACTACTCATTATGTGATGCGTTCTTGTACTACCAGATGAAAAGGTGTCTCTCGACCTATTCTTCGTACCTGCAAGAACCTCCTCAGCATACAACAAATAACTGAAACCTGAGACTTTAGCCTCGGCTAGCCTATTGCTGTTCCTAACTCCTTTATCTCCCCTAACCGTTTGTTTAACTTCTTTGCCTTACTCTTCGCTGGAATCGCTACGGTTTTACTCTCGCCCTTCATTTTCTCTCTCTAATTTTTGTGAGTCAATAGAATGCTAAGAGCACCTGCAATGGTGAGTCTCTCAAAATGAGTATCTCAACAAATAAATATTAGTATTTTAATAGAATTTAATTTTGTAATTAAATTTAAATTTTAAAAAAGAGTAGAACCAATAATAAATGGACATGTGGCATGGGTATCTCTCAAGGGTGTCTCAAATGAGACACTCTCTCCACTCTCTCTCTTCTGTTTTTAATATATAATTTTTTTTAATGGTAGGTGTCTCATTGAGACACCCCCATTGAAGATGCTCTAAGGGGTGGATGGGTATTTATAGGGTTTCAACTACCTGGGATGCAAGTTCCTCCTTGCTTCAGATTGGTTAATCTAGGCGGCGGCTCCTCGCGCGGCGACATGTGTCCGACACATGCCCTTACTTGCAGGTCAAGTGTTGGTTACCTTCCGACCAAGCTCCTTAAATCACGCGCAAGTCTTATTTGCTTCCTCCTCGCGACACTTGTCCCACTCTTACTTGTCGGCCATTGTCTTTGTAATTGGGCATGAACGCTTTCCAGTGATTCGACCATCGATCCTTGCAGAACCCTTGGTGCTTGTCATCCGCTAGGTTTACCGTGGCGAGAATCCTTCCTTCGTCTCGCTCGTTGTCTTTGTCATCTTCATGTACTTGTCGTCTACTAGGGAAGACTTATCCTTCTTTCCTTAGTGGTTGAAATACAATTTGGAGTACTTTGGTTGTATTCCAAACATCCCTCTTTCTCTTCGGCAAGAATTTTTCCTTATCGGCTATATTCTTCTTTCCTTCGCCTAAAACCAATTTTCTTCGGCTGTATTGAGTGCTTCTTTGATAGCTCCTTCCTGCTCAGTCAATCTGATTTAGGCTTCGACCAAACGCTTTATTTTGGTCTTTGCTTGTCAATTGAGCTATCCTTCAGCTGTTCTAACGACTTCGACTATTCCTTCGGTTATGCTTGCCGTAAGGGTGCTTCTGCTCTGGAATTTCAAATCCACTTGTGCTAATCAATGTTTGACTCGACCAAAATATTTATTTTGGTCTCTTCTTGTAGAAAGTACCTACCCTCAATCGATTCTTTGACTTTACTTTTTCTTCGACCCTCGACATGATCTTCGCTCAATGACGGGTTATTATATGGTCCGTCTTTGGCTTACTCCGGTTTCTTTAATGTCAGTTACTGGATTCTTGAGTGTATGCTCGGCAAGGAAGCATACTCTCGACTCTTTCTGGTTCCCCCAGATTGTCTTGACTCCATCGAGTGTCGGGAATTTGATGCAAAGGTGATAAGTGGGTGGGATATCTCACATGGAGTTTATCCACGGAGATCCCATGATGACGTTGTATATCATCGGGTAATCTACCGCGGAAAACACCACGATCTTTGTCTTGATTTTTGCATGGACCGGTAGCGTGATTGTGTCGAGGATCATCGTGGTATCCCCAGAGAATTTAGTTAGGGGTCTCGGGTCAGCTAATGTTTCCGTCAGCTTGATGATAATTTTCCTGAGTGTTTCTCGGAAAATCACATCGACAAAACTTCATGTGTCTATTAATATCCTTGCCAGGTCGTGATCCCTGATAGTTAGCATGAAGACGAAAGGGTCGTTGTGTGGTATGTTGATCCCGGTGGTCTCGTTTTTAGTGAAAGAGATGATAACGTTTAGGAGATTGGGGGTTCCGACCAGTTAATTTTAGTGTCGGTTCGTCGTTGATAAGCCTTGATTGATGACACCGTGTCCGCAAAATATCGGGATCCACCCATTATCATATTGATCCTACTCCGAGGACCATGTGGTTCTTCGTCGTCGTTCTTATTTCTGCTTCGACCAAACGCTTTATTTTGGTATTGCCTTGTTAATTGAGCTGCACCTCAACTCTTCTGAAGACTACGACTTTTCCCTCGGTTATGCTTGCCACAATGGTGCTCCTACTCTAGAATCTAAAATCCACTCGTGCTAATCAAATTTTGACTCGACCAAAATATTTTTTTGGTCCTTTTTGTAGAAAGTACCTTCCCTCAATCGATTCTTTGACTTTGATTTTTCTTCGACATGTTCTTCGCTCACTGCTGGTTTATTACATTCTCCCACCTTATTAGAATTTGTCTCGAATTTTTCTAAGGTCTTGATGATTCCCCTGGTTCGATAACTCCGCTTTCCTCAAAAAATTCAGGGTGATCTTCCCTAAACCGTTCTTCGTCGTCCCTGGTGACTACCATCCGGTTTTCCTTCCCCCAAAACACATGGATCTGTGGGATGGTACATTTCTTGATTTCATTTTTACGTCTAATTCCTGTCTTGATAGGTCCTTCTTGATAGGTTAAATCGGGTCTTAGCTCCTTTGGACTCTCTGTTTCTATGGCGTTGGGATCCGGCACATGCCTCCTATGCATTGAAACATGGAATATCGGGTGTAGGTTCATATAAGGTGGCACCTCCAACCTATATGCTACCTCACCTACACGTCCCAGAATGTGGTATGGTCCAACTTATCTTACTACGAGTTTACTAACCGAACCAAAGCGATTCTTGCCTTTTTGGGTCGTCACTTTAAGCTATACTCGATCTCCAACTTCGAAGATTACATGGTTCCGTTTTTGGTATGCGTACTGCTTCTGTCTGTCTTGGGCTTTCTTCATATTTTCTCGAGCTACTTGTAGAATTGTAGAACTCATATGGTTTGGTCTACCATGCATTGTCTGAACACTCTCCTTTGTCCTACTTCTGTCCAGCACTACGGTGTGCGACATTGGCGGTCGTACAGTGCCTCGTATGGTGACATGCCTATACTTGCATGAAACCTATTATTGTAGGAAATTTCTACCAATGATATGAATTTCCGTGCCTAATGCCCCTTGCATTTCTCTCCCAAATTTTTGTTGTAAATCTTGGATCTCTATCCGAAACGATATTGGCCGGTACTCCGTGGAGCTTCACAATCCGATTAATGTAAAGTTGAGCCAATACCTCTACTTAGTCGGTGTCCCTCACTGCTAATAGGTGTGCTACCTTTTTCAAATGCTCCACAATTACCCAAATCGAGTTGTTGTTTCTTCCTTTTGCCACCGGTTGTAACACCCCCAAACCGTAACCCTAATTCCCTCGGGGAGTCGAGCCAGGGAGGTGTCACAGAGTGAAGGGAGAACCGCCGAGACAAACCGATCAGTAGACAACCCATACTATCTTGCTGACTAATTCATCCCAGAGATTTCATCTCTTTTATTCCTCTCGTCCGGTAGCCTAAGGCTTTTCAACCCGTAAAGCCAGCTGAGAGTTGTTCCGGCCCTAGACTTGGGCCTAGTATCAAAGATTCAAGGTTTTAAGAGAAAAACATCTTTATTTAGTTACTAAAAATTCTTACAAAAACTTGTTGTACTTTAGCTTAAATCCGTTCTCAAATCTTACTCTCATTCTTTCACAAAACACCGCAATCTACTTCTGGCTTGCCTAATATATGATGCCTCCCTTCTAAAGCCCCACTAAGGTTACATGCGAGACAAAAATTTATCATGAGTACTCCTAATGAATACCCAGTGAGCTCAGGACCCCTACATCACCCGTTAGTCCTTAAATCCCCGTTCCCAGATAGCTCAATCTTAAATGCTACCTAAAAGCTCTGATATTCTCAAAATTTACATGTTCTAGCATTCATTTTAGTTAACTTTTTCTAGTCATTTGCATGCCTAACCGTAGCTTCTTCTAGCATATCAGTCTTTAGTAGAGTTTAGGATGTTGCATTAGGTCCTAGGGAGTTTCGCATTGTTTTGGAATGCATTCTTGGTGTTTTGAAGGAGATTGGAGATCTTGGACTAGAAACCATTCAGATTGGGAGCAAGGAGAAGAAGCTAGAGGCACAAAGGAGCTTGGCAGACGGTTAATACCGGATCCCCCGTCCGGCATCCCCCATCTGGTATGCGACCAGAGCCCAGTACCGCATGAGATCCGTTCCACGCTGAATCCCCCATCTGGTATGCATCTTCATCTCACCCGAGGGAGAACACCAATACCGGATCCCCCGTCCGATATGCGACCAGAGCCCAGTACCGCATGAGATCCGTTCCACGCCGAATCCTCCGTCCGGTATGCATCTTCATCTCACACGAGGGAGAGCACCAATACCAGATCCCCCGTCCGGTATGCAGCCTGGAACCTTAGACAACCCAAACTCGGCCGGGTCAAGACCCGATTTGTTCCGGGTTGACCCAGTCCGCCCAGCAACAATATAAATTCCCTAAACCTAATTTTCTTAGATATATCATATTTTCTTAAGGCAAAAACCCCCTTTGGTGATTTGCTAAGTATTTTAAGAAGATCTTGATTTTTATTTATGCAATCTAGGTTTTATTAATCTAGTTTCATCTTTCTTTCTTTAATATTTCATTTCCCTAATCATGGGATCATTAACTTCTCTTATGAGATTTGAGGGTTCTATGATGATTACTGAGTAGCTTGTTCTAAGCTCATGGGTGAGGTAGATTAGGTATCTTCTTGAATGGTTAAGGATGTTTAGGACCTAGATCATCTTCTCCATTTCTTATCTAAGGCTCTTAATGCTAGATTAAGCTTGGAAAAACTAGTTTAGACCTTAGGGCATTTCATGCACATAAGGTGTTTGATGAAATGCGCATACAAGTTAGATAAGAGATTTTACTTGTTTAGCCTAAGGGATTAGTTGTCTAAAGAGTATTATGGCCATTGGAATTTGTTATTCATGCATGTTAATTAGTTTTTCACAAATGGAAATTTGTTCTTGATTAGTTAATTAACAAAGTGATTAAGACAATGGAAATGAATTAGTCTTGTTTTGACATTCTAAGCCTAGGGAGAAATGCTTGTTTGTGTTAATTAACATCCTTGATCATTCAATGAAGTCACCTAAGTCAATAACCTCACTCTAGAGCTTGCTTTAATCGTTTATCAGTCTCGATTATTGCTTGTTAACTTGTTTACATATTTGCTTTTCTTAAATTGAATTAGGATTGCTAGAATTGAAACTAAAACCAACCTTGTTGCTTAACTGAGGTAGTTATATGTATTCTTGGTGTTTTGGAACTCAACCCATTGGATTTGATACCTATTAAACTACTTAGTATCTAGAGAATTGATATCTAAAAAGACCAAAAAGTCTACTATCAATTTGGCGCCGTTGCCAATTGGGTTTAGCTTTCAACATTGAGATTTTAGATCATATTGAGATTAAGCTTTATTTCTATTTTCGGTTACTAATCTCCTTCAATCTCTATTGCTATCTCTCTATTCTAGGTGTATGCATACGCGTTCTCGAGACAAAGACAACCTAGTATAGCCAATAGACAACATCCACCTTCTAGACCGAGGTCGTAGAGCTAGGAGAGCAAGAGACCGAGTTCAAGAGGTTGCCAATTCGGGTATGGAAGACATTGAATATATTCTGATCGGTGACATACATGACAACGTGCAACCACGATAAATTGGTAATGGAAACCACCCCGCACAAGGTGGCAATGGAAACCACCACCCTCAAGGTGGCCAAGCTCACCACGTCCCACCACCACCCGCCCGGCCAATGAGAGCACATAACCATCACCCAAGGGCTAAAAATGTGGTTGGCGCGGGTGATGCTGGAAATGCTCATCAAAACCGTTAAGGGATCCAAGCCCCTCCAGTTGAGAACAATAACTTTGAAGTGAAGCCGTGATTGATCACCATGGTCCAAAGTAATAAATTACATGGCCTATCTATGGAGGATCCATTGGATCAGATCGATCAATTCGATAGGATATGTGGGTTAACCAAGATGAATGGTGTTTCGGAAGACGGTTTCAAGCTAAGACTATTCCCATTCTCCCTTGGATATAAGGCTCATCAATGGGAAAAGAGTCTTCCTCAAGGTTCAATCACGTCATGGGACGATTGCAAACGATCTTTCCTTGCCAAGTTCTTTTCTCCTTCAAGGACCGCCAAGTTGAGGAACGACATCTCGAGTTTCACACAACGCGAAAATGAATCCTTCAACAAAGCTTGGGAACGGTTTAGAAGCTACACCTCTCAATGCCCGCATCATGGTTTCTCCAACGCCTCTCTTTTGACTACCCTCTATCGCGGTGCCTTACCCAAGATTAGGATGCTCTTAGACACGGCATCTAATGGGAACTTCTTAGGCAAAGATGTAGATGAGGCCATGGAGCTCATGGAGAACTTAGCTCAAAGCGATGAAACTTATGGGGATGATTATGACCGGGCTACGAGGACGACTAGCGATTTTGATGAACAAAAGCGGTCTAAAGAAATGAAGATTCTCACCGAGTAGATGGACAAGCAAGCTTTGATGATTGACAAACTCCTTAGCGCTTCTCAAAAGCCGGTGCACTTTGTTGGCGACTTTGAGGACACACAAGGTTACTAAGAAGAAGAGGTAGACATGGGTACACAAGAAGAGATGAATTACGTGGGTAATCAAGGATACCAAAGAGGCGGTTTCAACAACAACAACCACAACAACCCAAACTTCTCATATCGCAACCCCAACCTTGAAAACTCTCAAGACCAATTTTATCCTCAACAAAAGACCTTTGTGCCGTCCAACCAAGCTCAAGGTTCGAACTTCCAACAACAAGGTTTATCTCCAAAGAACACTTTCAGTGGGAACCAAGGTGGTTTTCAACCTAAACAATCATTTCCACCACCCGGTTTCCCGCAACAAGTCCAAGGCACCACAACCACGACTCAAGACATTGATTTGAAAGACATGCTTCAACAAATCATCCAAGGTCAAGCAAATGGGGCTATGGACATAAGCAAAAAGATGGCGAAGATCAACAACAAAGTCGATTGCTCCTACAACGAGCTCACATCTAAATTTGAGACGTCGAACTCAAAGATCATGCGACTTGAAGGAAAAGGAGTGGCTTCTTCATCACGGCCACAAGGTCAATTACCGGACAAGCCCAAGACTAATCCAAAGGAGTATGTGATGGGGTCACCGATGTCCAAGTTGGGGGGGAGAAGCTTGAAACTGAAAAAGATGTGACTAAGGATGGCTTTGTGGGTATTGAAGACAAAGAGAAGGAATTTGTTTCTCAAGCGAAGCCCAAGAAAAGAGAGACCTTATTTGTCCCACCACCACCTTATGTACCGAAGCTACCATTCCCGGGCCGCTTCATGATACAATTGTTGGAGAAGTATAGGGCAATATTTGATAAACAAATGGAAAAGGTTAAACTTAACATGCCATTAGTTGATGCGTTCCTCCTAGTGCCACAATATGCCAAGTTCCTTAAGGATGCTATCAAAGAGAGATCAAATGAGATGGAAAGCATGGTGGTGCTAACTCATGAATGTATTGCCATCATTCAAAAGAAGACAATCACGAAGAAGCTTGGTGACCTTGGTAGTTTCACTCTACCTTGCGCTCTTCGACCATTAGCTTTCGACAAGTGTTTATGCGATCTTGGAGCAAGTGTTAGCTTGATGCCGCTTTCGGTTGCAAAAAGTCTTGGGTATGTCCGCTACAAAACTTGTAAGATTTTTCTTATTCTAGCGGATAGATCGGTGATACATCCTATTGGAATGCTTGAGGACTTACCTATCATGGTTGGAGATTTCATAGTTCCAACGGATTTTGTTGAATTGGAAATGGACGAGGAGCCTAAGGATCCATTGATTTTTGGTAGATCTTTCTTGGCAACCGCGGGTGCAATTATTGATGTTAGAAAGGGAAAGATTGACCTTCATTTGGGCAAGGATGAGGTATTAGAGTTTGACATCAATGATGTGATGAATAGATCCACCATCGATGGGCAAGTCTTCTACATCGAAGCGATGGATGAATTAGCAGACGAACTCTTGGAAGAGTGATATGTGCATATTCTACATGTATTTAGAACGCATTTCATATAGGTTTAAGATCATTTACTTGGATCTTCATTGCATTTCATACTTGTTTTGTCCAATTTAGAGTATTAGGAGCTGCATTAGGTCCTTGTGAGTCTTTTGCATGTTTTTGAGGAGTTTACTAGGTGTTTGGAGACACTTGGTGGAGTTTGGAGATTTGGTGCTTAAAGACTAGAGAGGAACCATCCGGAACGTCTCAAAGAACCGATCAGACGAAGGCGTTCCGATGTGATCCAGCTCTTGGAGTCTTCATGAAGATTGTATATGGACTAGGGATTAGCTTGCTTAAGTAAATGAACATCATGAAAACCTTGAAAGAGAATTAGTCAAGTTTAGGATCTTATGCCTAGGGATTAGCTTGCTTAAGTAAATGAACATCATGAATTGAACTTGGGACTTCTTATATCGATAACCCTATCTCTAGATTCGCTTTTGCCTATTGATTTACAATCTTGCTTAGTGTTTTTACTATTCACTTGTTTTGAATTGATAATTAATCACAAACCACACTTGTTTAGCTTAACTTGCTTTAAGTGCCTTGCATTCTTAGTGATTAGGATAAATCCCTTTATGGATTGATAACCTTCATACTACACGTGTTGGAGTTATTGATACCTCCTTGGATTGCAAAAATCCTTGTATCACTTAGCTCCATCATCAAGGAGCTAATCTAGGAATAGGCTAGTTAGGATGGCTGTTCTTGATTCAAGTTTGGGGGAAATGGGTTTAGACTTAGTAAATGGCATGATTGGAATGGATTGTGGAATGGAAGGAATGACAAGGAGTATGAAAAAGGGGATCGAATATGTGGAGTGGTTTGTGCAAAGATCGTAAGTCTAGCTCTAAGTTTAAAATAGCCTCAAAGGATACAAAGAAAAAGAAGAAGGCCAAAAGGCCAAAGCATCAAAAGAATGAGAAGAGGCGGTAACCAAAAAGAAGAAAAGAAGAGCTAGCTAACACCAAAGAAGCACCAAACCATGAAGAACAAGGAAGAAGAAGTGATCCCCAATTGAGAAGAAAGTGAAGTGGAGAGACAAGAAAGATGTGCGGGTTTCAAAAGGGCAAAATGCCTCATGATAAAAGGGTAGCTTAAGTTATGGGGACAACGTGTTAGAGGCTTTAAGGTTAGAAACACTCTAGGCATTCGGGTAGACGAGAGTTTTTCCTTGTATGCATAGATTGCCTTTTACCTTTAGCATTTTGTCAAAGTTTGCTCGTTCATTGAGAGATCCTTGTATTTGATTGCCCTTACGTATTGATGAGATCATTTTCATCTCATAACTGGTCCTGTAGCCAAGCGGTTTCATTTGATTTTGCATAAGCACCATTCACGGATAAAACTATTAATCAATGTTAAGAGGCTAGAGAATAGAATGGTTTGTGTAGGTTGAAGTTTGGCTTGTTGCATGTTGTGAAGGAAATGGCTATCTCCTTTTGAGTAGACAACTTTGGTACATCCTAGAACTAGTAACTTGGACGTTGAGTGCGATTGTTTCTTGTGCTTCTTATAGGTTCGAGCTCCACATGCATTACATTGCATCTCTCATTCTTGATCTTGTTTGCTTGAGGACAAGCAAAGGTTTAAGTATGGGGGAATTGGTAGGTGCATATTCTACATGTATTTAAAACGCATTTCATATAGGTTTAAGATCATTTACTTGGATCTTCATTGCATTTCGTACTTGTTTTGTCCCATTTAGAGTATTAGGAGCTGCATTAGGTCCTTGTGAGTCTTTTGCATGTTTTTGAGGAGTTTAATAGGTTTTTGGAGACACTTGGTGGGGTTTGGAGATTTGGTGCTTAAAGATTAGAGAGGAACCATCCGGAACGTCTCAAAGAACCGATCATACGAAGGCGTTTCGATGTGATCCAGCTCTTGGAGTCTTCATGAAGATTGTATATGGACGAGTCAGCTGTCCAGGGAAATTCGAATCAGGTCATTCGGACATCAGGTTAGGAAGTTATCGCCGATTTACTGAAGACTATCCGGATCGGGAGCAAGTGAAGCGGTTGAAGGAGTTTGGGAGCTTTTCAGCACTCACATCGACCCAATCTCTCCCACACATCGATGTCACACATGGATGCAATATCAGGGAGCTTAACCTCGCTCAAGACCCCATCCACATCGATGTGTTGCTCAGCTTCAGCAGGATTCACATCGACCAGAAGTCTGTCACACATCGATGCAACAGATGGATGCTACATCAGGGAGCTTAACCTCGCTCAAAGACCCCATCCACATCGATGTCACACATTGATGTTAATCCTGTTGTCCACCTTTTCTTATAAATACTCATCTAAACCTAATTTTTATGTATGCTTTTTCTTATGCTCAAAACCTTTACCTTTGAGAGAGTTTGAGATTTGTAAGAAGGATCTTTGGTTTTTATGCAATTTGGTATTTATTTTCATCAATCTCTTCCATCTATCATCTTTTCATCTTGATTATCCATCACCCATCAATGAATTCATCTCCCATCCATATCGATTTTGAGGTGTTCTTGATGGATCTTGAGTAGTCTTTTAGGGTTTAGAGAGGGGGTAGATTAAGATGTTCCTAGGCTTGATTCATGGTGTTTAGGGTTAGATCTTCTTATATCCCTTCTTGTTTAATGTTCTTAAGGCTAAATCTAGCTTGAAAAAGTAGATTTAGTTCATAAGGCATTTCATGCACACCAAGTGTTTGGTGAAATGCCTTGATGAATTAAACAAGAGATTTACATTCCTAGCCTATGACAATAGTTGTCTAGGGTGTATTTTTGGTTGATCTTGTTGATTTAAACTTAATGCTTGCTAATCAATGATCCACAAATGATGATTTGCTAATGGGTTAGGTGATTAGCATAGTGATTAATTGCTTGAAAGAGAATTAGTCAAGTTTAGGATCTTATGCCTAGGGATTAGCTTGCTTAAATAAATGAACATCATGAATTGAACTTGGGACTTCTTATATCGATCACCTTATCTCTAGATTCGCTTTTGCCTATTAATTTACAATCTTGCTTAGTGCTTTTGCTATTCACTTGTTTTGAATTTATAATTAATCACAAACCACACTTGTTTAGCTTAACTTGCTTTAAGTGCCTTGCATTCTTAATGATTAGGATAAATCCCTTTATGGATTGATAACCTTCATACTACACGTGTTGGAGTTATTGATACCTCCTATAGACTAAAAAGTCTTGTATCAAAGAGTTGAATCTTGAGAATGGTTTGCAAGTTGCCTTGACTAAGGATCACGGTGAACATGGGTGTTTTGATGAAGCTAGTGAGAGATACAAGCTGATTTTGGATTCACACAAGCCAATGGTTGATGAAGCCACGGTCATTGATTTGGGTCTTCAAGGGATGAAGTGTGAAGATGCTTCCACAATGAGGGTGATGCCGCTAATACTCACCAAAACCGGCAAGGCATTCAAGCTCCACCGGTGGAAAACAACAACTTTGAGGTCAAACCCGGGCTAATCAACATGGTTCAAGCTAACAAGTTCCATGGGTTGTCAATGGAGGATCCTCTAGATCACATTGACCAATTTGACCGGATATGTGGTCTCACTAAGATCAATGGGGTCTCCGAAGACGGTTTCAAGCTTCGTCTCTTCCCGTTCTCTTTAGGTGACAAGGCTCACCAATGGGAAAAGACCTTGCCTCAAGGATCTATTACTTCATGGGATGATTGCAAAAGGGCGTTTCTAGCCAAATTCTTCTCACCGTCTAGAACCGCCAAACTTCGCAATGAGATATCTAGCTTCACACAACGGTCTATTGAGTCTTTCAACGAGGCTTGGGAAATATTTAGAGGCTACACTTCTCAATGCCCACATCATGGCTTCTCCAACGCCTCTCTCCTTAGCACTCTTTACCGAGGTGCCTTGCCTAAGATCCGTATGCTACTTGACACGGCTTCGAATGGTAATTTCCTAGCTAAGGACGTAGAGGATGCTATGGAGCTCGTGGAGAACTTAGCTACTAGTGATGGGACGTATGGGGATGATTATGACCGTGCTTCAAGGACTACTAGTGACTTTGACGAGAACAAGAGAGCCAAAGACATGAAAGCCTTGAATGAGAAGTTGGATAAGCAAGCCTCTATGATAGACAAGCTTCTTGCCTCTCAAAAGGAGTCTCAAAAGGCGGTACATTTCATTGGTGACTATGAGAACAATCAAGCTTGCTATCAAGAGGAGGCCGTGGAAACACATGAGGAAGTAAATTATATGGGGAATCAAGGTAACTTCCAAAGACAAGGGTTCAACCAAACCTATAGGAATCCACAAGACCAACTTTACCCTCAACAATCTACTCAAGCTCAAGGAGTTCCACAACAACAATTCCAATCTCAAGGTCAACCTTCTAACTTCAACCAACAAGGGTATGTTCCAAGGAACCAATTCCAAGGAAACCAAAGTGGCTTTCAACCCAAAGCTCCACCCGGTTTTCAAGGGCAACAACAAGGGTTTGTGCCCCAAGGTCAAGCACCTACGTCTAAACCGCAAGAGCTTGATTTGGCCTCCATGTTTCAACAAATCATCAAAGGCCAAGCGGAAACCACTAACAAGGTCATTTGCTCTTACAACGATCTTAATAGCAAAGTTGAGGCATTGAGTTCAAGGGTGAAATCAATAGAGCAACGGAGTGCCGCTCCTTCTTCACAACATCCTCAAGGCTCTTCAAATGGGAAAGCCATACTAACCTCTAAAGAGTCATGCAACACCTTATCCACTCTTAAAGAGCAAGATGACATTATTGAGGAGTTCCTCGGGTTAGTCTCTAGCCTCAACGAGGACATTGAGGAACAAGGTGGGGAGGTGACCCTTGGGAGTGAGAATGATATGATGTTGGTTGGAGAAAAGAGTTACAAGGTTGAGAAGTCCATCAAGGACTTGGTTAAAGTGAAAAACGTGGAGATACTTGTTGAGTCAAAGAGAGAGACTCCACCTCCATATGAGCCTCCACCTCCATATGAGCCTCCACTTCCATTTCCCGGTCGTTTCCACAACAAGGTAAAAGAGAAAGTGCCTCCAAGCACAACAAGGATCGAGCCTAAGACTCTCCCAAAGCTTGGAAACCCCGGGAAATTCTCAATATCTTGCACACTTGGACTCTTGGAAGTTGATGACGCTTTGTGTGACTCGGGCTCAACCGTTAACGTCATGACTTGGGAGATGGCCAAAAATCTTGGGATAGATAAGTTGAACGATTACCCCTCCACCATCACATTTGGAGACTCTTCCACGAAGAAACCTCTTGGCTTGGTTGAAGACTTTCCTCTCATAATTGGAAAGTGTCTTGTACCAACGGACTTCGTTGTGATGGAGATGGCACCAAACATAAAACTCCCTCTACTCCTCGGGACTCCATTCCTCAACACAACCGGTGCAAGCTTGGACTTCATAAACAAGAGGGTTGTTCTTAAGAACGTGGATGACAAGAAGTTCTACACAATGATGCCTTCTCCCACCGCTATTTGTGGGACTATTATTATTTGTGGAGACAATGAAGCCCAAGCCCGGAAGGTTGAGTATGTGGGCGTATGTGAGACGGTGAGTATTAAAAGGGTTGAAGAAGCCCTAGCCCTAGATAGAATTTGCTTGTATTCCCTCTTTCACACCACAACGGAGAGTGATGGTGAAAGTGATAAGGTTAATAAGAAGAAGGCGAAGCCTAGGTCCGAGGAGAGGAAATCGAGCATGCTCAAAGGGATTGGACCCTTGCTAGACCAACCTTCGATCGTAACTCTCATCCCATGGAAACATGAAGAAGGGATGATTGAGTACAAGGTCAAATGTAGAGGACGCCCCAAGCCATTTGCCAAGGCCATAGCAACCCTCACACCGGAGGTTAGGGAACCAAATCAATCCGGTTTTCAAAGCTTAATGGGTAAAGTTCTCAAACTCGAGCTTACCGAACCGCCAAGGAGTGCTTGCACTCCTCCATTACCCGCCTAAAAGGGTGACGAACGTCGAACTTAGTGACGTTAAACAAAGTGCTCTTGGGAGACACCCCAAGCTTATCATTGTACATACTTTATTTTCATGTCTTTCTATGTTTTCTTGTTCTTTTTGATCTTTTGTTGAGTGGTTGCAAGGGTCTTGATGATCTAATGTTCATGGGCTTAAGGACAAAGGTGTGTAGGATTGAGGTGATCACTCTCATTCCCTCCATTCATTTCCAAGGTAATACTCCAAACTTTGTGAATAGCATTTATAATCATATCTTCTTTCCTTCTTTCATGCATTGTTTAGCTCTCTCTTGAGCTTCTATTACACAAGGGACTGTGTAGTTTAAGTTTGGGGGAGGGTTTGTGTGTTATCTAACATCGTTTTTGATGTTCTTATTTTGCCTTTTTGCATCTTGAGTCTCATACATATCATGCATTTTCAATAAATTTGAATTTTTAGAACATTTAGGATTGCATATTCACTTGTAGGTGGTGTCTAGTTGGCATTTTAGCTTGCATTTGCATAAGCATGGAGTAATGACAACCTTGAAATTAGCTTAACTAGCAATTGATTCAACGCCCGAGTTATTAGTTGTTTGATGTATTGAAGTTGAATCCGAAATCAAGGACGAACCATTTGTTAGAGCGCATGCATCATTGCCTTTCCTTGATTGAAGCAAGCTTGAATTGAATCTAGCCTCATCTAAGTGATAACCATAATTTGACATGTAATTATTGTGCTTATGCAAACTTAAATAAACTCGTAGATCACATATACATATTTGGACATTCTTATTCCTTTTACCACTCTTGCTTGTCCAAATAGCCAAATCCCATCTTTGGATTGGTTTCCCTACCATGACAATTACCTCCTTTCTAGCCAATAGTCCTTCGTGTGTGTCTTGTGAGGCCTTATTTGGAATGAACTTGACAAAAAGTGTTAGGTTTAGGGCGACACGGAAGCACTCTTGTGTAGACTTAGTGATATGTGCATATTCTACATGTATTTAGCATGCATTTCATATAGATTTTAGGTCATTCTCTTGGATCCTCATGGCATTTCATACTTGTTTTGTCCCATTTAGAGTATTAGGAGCTGCAATAGGTCCTTGTGAGTCTTTTGCATGTTTTTGAGGAGTTTACTAGGTGTTTGGAGACACTTGGTGGAGTTTGGAGATTTGGTGCTTTAAGACTAGAGAGGAACCATCCGGAACGTCTCAAAGAACCGATGAGACGAATGCGTTCCGATGAGATCCAGCTCTTGGAGTCTTCATGAAGATTGTATATGGACGAGTCAGCTGTCCAGGTAAATTCGAATCAGGTCATTCGGACATCAGGTTAGGAAGTTATCGCCGATTTACTGAAGACTATCCGGATCGGGAGCAAGTGAAGCGGTTGAAGGAGTTTGGGAGCTTTTCAGCACTCACATCGACCCAATCTCTCCCACACATCGATGTCACACATGGATGCAACATCAGGGAGCTTAACCTCGCTCAAGACCCCATCTACATCAATGTCACACATTGATGTTAATCCTGTTGTCCACTTTTTCTTATAAATACTCATCTAAACCTAATTTTTATGTATGCTTTTTCTTATGCTCAAAACCTTAACCTTTGAGAGAGTTTGAGATTTGTAAGAAGGATCTTTTGATTTATGAAATTTAGTATTTATTTCCATCAATCTCTTCCATCTATCCTATTTCTATCTTGATTAATCAAACATCTATCCATGGAATCACCTTCTATCATAATCGATTTTAAGGTGTTCTTGATGGATCTTGAGTAGTCTTTTAGGGTTTAGCGAGGGGGTAGATTAAGATGTTCCTAGGCTTGATTCATGGTGTTTAGGGTTAGATCTTCTTATATCCCTTCTTGTTTAATGTTCTTAAGGCTAAATCTAGCTTGAAAAAGTAGATTTAGATCATAAGGCATTTCATGCACACCAAGTGTTTGGTGAAATACCTTGATGAATTAAACAAGAGATTTACATTCCTAGCCTATGACAATAGTTGTCTAGGATGTATCTTTGGTTGATCTTGTTGATTTAAACTTAATGCTTGCTAATCAATGATCCACAAATGATGATTTGCTAATTGGTTAGGTGATTAGCATAGTGATTAATTGCTTGAAAGAGAATTAGTCAAGTTTAGGATCTTATGCCTAGGGATTAGCTTGCTTAAGTAAATGAACATCATGAATTGAACTTGGGACTTCTTATATCGATAACCCTATCTCTAGATTCGCTTTTGCCTATTGATTTACAATCTTGCTTAGTGTTTTTACTATTCACTTGTTTTGAATTGATAATTAATCACAAACCACACTTGTTTAGCTTAACTTGCTTTAAGTGCCTTGCATTCTTAGTGATTAGGATAAATCCCTTTATGGATTGATAACCTTCATACTACACGTGTTGGAGTTATTGATACCTCCTTGGATTGCAAAAATCCTTGTATCAATTTGGCGCCGTTGCCATATTTGGATTTGATGTTGACATTAAGATTTAGGTTCTTAGTGAGATTAAGCATTTTTATTTTCTTTTGGATACTAATCTCTCTCTCAAGCTCTCTCTTGTAGGTACATGAACACAAGGTCTAGAGGCGAAGCAAATCTTGTTGAGCCTAGGGACAACATTCACCTATTGGATCGTGATATTAGAGCAAGAAGAGAGAGGGATTGGCTTGCACACCTTGCTAGGCTTGGTATGGAGCACGTGCAAGAACACCAAGCTCAAGAGCTTGGTCAAGAACGTGGCAATGGAAATCACCATCCACAACCTCACGAGCCCAACGCAAACCCACCCGCCCATAATGCTGGAGCTCAAAACATTGTTGGAGCGGGTGATGCGGCAAATGCTCATTTCAACCGCCAAGGGATTCATGCACCACCGGTTAAATGCAATGACTTTGAGGTCAAAGCAAGCTTCAACAACATGGTGCAAAGTAACAAGTTTCATGGCCTTGCGGTAGAAGACCTTCTTGATCATTTGGATCACTTTGACCGTATTTGTAGCTTGACAAAGATGAATGGAGTGTCGGAGGATAGCTTCAAGCTAAGGTTGTTTCCTTTTTCTCTTGGAGACAAGGCAAGACAATGGGAAAAGAACCTCCCCCAAGGTTCCATCACCTCTTGGAATCAATGCAAAATCGCCTTCCTTGCCAAGTTCTTCTCTCACTCAAGAACGGCCAAGCTATGGAACGAGATATCAAGCTTCACTCAAAGAGCGGATGAGAGCTTCAATGAAGCATGGGAGCGGTTTAGGAGCTATACATCGCAATGCCCTCATCATGGATTTTCGGATGCTTCACTCCTAAGCACTCTATAACGTGGAGCATTGCCCAAGATCCGCATGTTGCTTGACACCGCCTCTAATGGAAGCTTCTTGGGCAAAGAAGTGAATGAAGCGATGGAGTTGGTAGAGAACCTTGCATTGAGTGATGGCACTTATGGTGATGACTATGACCGGTCTACAAGGACCACAAGTGATCATGAGGAGCAAAGGAGAGCCAAAGAGATGAAAGCTCTCAATGACAAGATGGACAAGCTCCTTAATGCTTCTCAAAAGATGGTTCACTTTGTTAGTGATTCGGAAGGCACTCATCGAGCACAAGAACATATGGTGGATTTGAGCAACCAAGGAGAAGTGCACTACATTGGGAACAATGGAGGTTATCAAAGAAGTTACAATAACAACTTTGCTCAACAAAGGACCTTCCCCACCAATCAAAACCAAGGTCAAAGCTTTGTCCCTCAACATCAACCTCAAGGACAACAAGGAGGCTACCCCAACAATGCTTCTTTCATTCCTCAAGCTCAAGGTCACAACTCCATGACTCAAGACCTTGATGTCAAAAATGTTCTTCAACAACTTCTCCACGGCCAAGCAAGTGGAGCATTGGATATAAGCAAGAAGATGGAGGAAATAAATACCAAGGTAGCTTGCTCATACAATGATCTCCACAAAAATTTTGAAGCATTGAATTCCAAAATGCAAGAAATGGAGGCCAAGGTAGCCAATGGAGACAACGTACAACAAAGCTCTTCAAATGGGAAATCAAAGGAGTATTGCAATGCCATCTTCTCAAAGGA
>PKML01059034.1:0-86417 GCA_002933935.1 Eutrema yunnanense | reverse complement strand
ATGTTTATCCTTGTATATATTCTTTCGCTTTCTAGTTTTAATTTGTGTTTCTTGGACGTTTTTGATCTTTTGGTTAAGTGGTTGCAAGGTCATTGATAGTAGGAAGTGATGGCAAGGTAGCCAAGGGCGTTTGATGTTGGAAAGCTTAGCAATTCTCCATGCTCTCCATTCACATAGTGGCACTCCTCCATGTAAGTGCCTCTTTCCCTTTTAAAGTCTTAGCATATTATATTTTGTTTTGGATCTCTTCTTTGAATTTATTTCACACCGGGACGGTGTGATTTAAGTTTGGGGGAGAGACCAGTATTTGACCTCGTGTTTTATGCTCTTATCTTCTCTTTTGCACTTGAGTCTCATGCATATCATGCATTTTCAATAAATTTGAAAATTTATTGAACATTTAGGATTGCATATTCACTTATAGGTGGTGTCTAGTTTGCATTTTAGCTTGCATTTGCATAAGCATGGAGTAATGACAACCTTGAAAGTAGCTTAATTAGCAATTGATTCAACGCCCGAGTTATTAGTTGTTTGATGCATTAAAGTTGAATCTGAAATCAAGGATGAACCATTTGTTAGAGCACATGCATCATTGCCCTTCTTTGATTGAAGCAAGCTTGAATTGAACCTAGCCTCATCTAAGTGATAATCTAAATTGAATATGTAATTATTGTGCTTGTGTAGATTTAAATAAAATTGCGAATCACTTATGCATACTTAGGCATTCTTTCTTCCTTTTCAACACTCTTGCTTGCCTAAGTAGCCAAATCCCATTTTTTGGATTGGTTTCCCCACCTTGCCAATAACCTTCTTTCTAGCCCCAAATCTTTTGTGTGTGCTTGTGAGGCCTTATTTGGAGTGAACTTGACAACACGTGTTAGGAATAAGGGCGACAAGGAAGCACTCTTGTGTAGACTTAGCTCCATCATCAAGGGCTAATCTAGGAATAGACTAGTTAGGATGGCGGTTCTTGATTCAAGTTTGGGGGAAACGGGTTTAGACTTAGTAAATGGCATGATTGGAATGGATAGTGGAATGGAAAGAATGACAAGGAGTATGAAAAAGGGGATCGAATATGTGGAGTGGTTTGTGCAAAGATCAAAAGTCTAGCTCTAAGATTAAAATAGCCTCAAAAGATACAAAGAAAAAGAAGAAGGCCAAAAGGCCAAAGCATCAAAAGAATGAGCAGAGGCGGTAACCAAAAAGAAGAAAAGAAGAGCTAGCTAACAACAAAGAAGCACCAAACCATGATGAACAAGGAAGAAGAAGTGATCCCCAATTGAGAAAAAAGTGAAGTGAAGAGACAAGAAAGATGTGCGGGTTTCAAAAAGGCAAAATGCCTCATGATAAAAGGGTAGCTTAAGTTATGGGCGCAACGGGTTAAAAGCTTTAGGATAGAGACACTCTAAGCATTCGGGTAGACGAAAGTTTTTCCTTGTATGCATAGGTTACCTTTTACCTTTAGCATTTTGTCAAAGTTTGCTCGTTCATTGAGAGATCCTTGTATTTGATTGCCCTTACATATTGAGGAGATCACTTTCATCTCATAACCGGTCCTTTAGCCAAGCGGTTTCATTTGAATTTGCATAAGCACCATTCACGGATAAAACCATTAATCAATGTTAAGAGGCTAGAGAATAGAATGGTTTTTCTAGGTTGAGGTTTGGCTTGTTGCATGTTGTGAAGGAAATGGCTATCTCCTTTTGAGTAAACAACTTTGGTGCATCCTAGAACTAGTAACTTGGACGTTGAGTGCGATTGTTTCTTGTGCTTCTTATAGGTTCGAGCTCCATTTGCATTTCATTGCATCTCTCATTCTTGACCTCGTTTGCTTGAGGACAAGCAAAGGTTTAAGTTTGGGGGAATTGATATGTGCATATTCTACATGTATTTAGCATGCATTTCATATAGATTTTAGGTCATTCTCTTGGATCCTCATGGCATTTCATACTTGTTTTGTCCCATTTAGAGTATTAGGAGCTGCATTAGGTCCTTGTGAGTCTTTTGCATGTTTTTGAGGATTTTACTAGGTTTTTGGAGACACTTGGTGGAGTTTGGAGATTTGGTGCTAAAAGACTAGAGAGGAACCATCCGGAACGTCTCAAAGAACCGATCAGACGAAGGCGTTCCGATGAGATCCAGCTCTTGGAATCTTCATGAAGATTGTATATGGACGAGTCAGCTGTCCAGGGAAATTCGAATCAGGTCATTCGGACATCAGGTTAGGAAGTTATCGCCGATTTACTGAAGACTATCCGGATCGGGAGCAAGTGAAGCGGTTGAAGGAGTTTGGGAGCTTTTCAGCACTCACATCGACCCAATCTCTCCCACACATCGATGTCACACATGGATGCAACATCAGGGAGCTTAACCTCGCTCAAGACCTCATCTACATCAATGTCACACATTGATGTTAATCATGTTGTCCTTTTTTTCTTATAAATACTCATCTAAACCTAATTTTTATGTATGCTTTTTCTTATGCTCAAAACCTTAACCTTTGAGAGAGTTTGAGATTTGTAAGAAGGATCTTTTGATTTATACAATTTAGTATTTATTTCCATTAATCTCTTCCATCTATCCTCTTTCTATCTTGATTAATCAAACATCTATCCATGAAATCACCTTCTATCATAATCGATTTTAAGGTGTTCTTGATGGATCTTGAGTAGTCTTTTAGGGTTTAGAGAGGGGGTAGATTAAGATGTTCCTAGGCTTGATTCATGGTGTTTAGGGTTAGATCTTCTTATATCCCTTCTTGTTTAATGTTCTTAAGGCTAAATCTAGCTTGAAAAAGTAGATTAAGATCATAAGGCATTTCATGCACACCAAGTGTTTGGTGAAATGCCCTGATGAATTAAACAAGAGATTTACATTCCTAGCCTATAACAATAGTTGTCTAGGGTGTATTTTTGGTTGATCTTGTTGATTTAAACTTAATGCTTGCTAATCAATGATCCACAAATGATGATTTGCTAATGGGTTAGGTGATTAGCATAGTGATTAATTGCTTGAAAGAGAATTAGTCAAGTTTAGGATCTTATGCCTAGGGATTAGCTTGCTTAAGTAAATGAACATCATGAATTGAACT
This sequence comes from Eutrema yunnanense, assembly GCA_002933935.1. Classification (NCBI taxonomy): domain Eukaryota; kingdom Viridiplantae; phylum Streptophyta; class Magnoliopsida; order Brassicales; family Brassicaceae; genus Eutrema; species Eutrema yunnanense. The sequence goes on along the minus strand of PKML01059034.1, from coordinate 83,326 downwards.
TGGGACTTCTTATATCGATAACCCTATCTCTAGATTCGCTTTTGCCTATTGATTTACAATCTTGCTTAGTGTTTTTACTATTCACTTGTTTTGAATTGATAATTAATCACAAACCACACTTGTTTAGCTTAACTTGCTTTAAGTGTCTTGCATTCTTAGTGATTAGGATAAATCCCTTTATGGATTGATAACCTTCATACTACACGTGTTGGAGTTATTGATACCTCCTTGGATTGCAAAAATCCTTGTATCACTTAGCTCCATCACCAAGGAGCTAATCTAGGAATAGTCTAGTTAGGATGGCGGTTCTTGATTCAAGTTTGGGGGAAATGGGTTTAGACTTAGTAAATGGCATGATTGGAATGGATTGTGGAATGGAAGGAATGACAAGGAGTATGAAAAAGGGGATCGAATATGTGGAGTGGTTTGTGCAAAGATCGTAAGTCTAGCTCTAAGTTTAAAATAGCCTCAAAGGATACAAAGAAAAAGAAGAAGGCCAAAAGGCCAAAGCATCAAAAGAATGAGAAGAGGCGGTAACCAAAAAGAAGAAAAGAAGAGCTAGCTAACACCAAAGAAGCACCAAACCATGAAGAACAAGGAAGAAGAAGTGATCCCCAATTGAGAAGAAAGTGAAGTGGAGAGACAAGAAAGATGTGCGGGTTTCAAAAGGGCAAAATGCCTCATGATAAAAGGGTAGCTTAAGTTATGGGGACAACGGGTTAGAGGCTTTAAGGTTAGAAACACTCTAGGCATTCGGGTAGACGAGAGTTTTTCCTTGTATGCATAGATTGCCTTTTACCTTTAGCATTTTGTCAAAGTTTACTCGTTCATTGAGAGATCCTTGTATTTGATTGCCCTTACGTATTGATGAGATCATTTTCATCTCATAACTGGTCCTGTAGCCAAGCGGTTTCATTTTGCATAAGCACCATTCACGGATAAAACCATTAATCAATGTTAAGAGGCTAGAGAATAAAATGGTTTGTGTAGGTTGAAGTTTGGCTTGTTGCATGTTGTGAAGGAAATGGCTATCTCCTTTTGAGTAGACAACTTTGGTACATCCTAGAACTAGTAACTTGGACGTTGAGTGCGATTGTTTCTTGTGCTTCTTATAGGTTCGAGCTCCACATGCATTACATTGCATCTCTCATTCTTGATCTTGTTTGCTTGAGGACAAGCAAAGGTTTAAGTATGGGGGAATTGGTATGTGCATATTCTACATGTATTTAGAACGCATTTCATATAGGTTTAAGATCATTTACTTGGATCTTCATTGCATTTCGTACTTGTTTTGTCCCATTTAGAGTATTAGGAGCTGCATTAGGTCCTTGTGAGTCTTTTTCATGTTTTTGAGGAGTTTACTGGGTGTTTGGAGACACTTGGTGGAGTTTGGAGATTTGGTGCTTAAAGACTAGAGAGGAACCATCCGGAACGTCTCAAAGAACCGATCATACGAAGGCGTTCCGATGTGATCCAGCTCTTGGAGTCTTCATGAAGATTGTATATGGACGAGTCAGCTGTCAAGGGAAATTAGAATCAGGTCATTCGGACATCAGGTTAGGAAGTTATCGCCGATTTACTGAAGACTATCCGGATCGGGAGCAAGTGAAGCGGTTGAAGGAGTTTGGGAGCTTTTCAGCACTCACATCGACCCAATCTCTCCCACACATCGATGTCACACATGGATGCAACATCAGGGAGCTTAAGCTCGCTCAAGACCCCATCCACATCGATGTCACACATCGATGCTCAGCTTTAGCAGGATTCACATCGACCAGAAGTCTGTCACACATCGATGCAACAGATGGATGCTACATCAGGGAGCTTAACCTCGCTCAAAGACCCCATCCACATCGATGTCACACATTGATGTTAATCCTGTTGTCCACTTTTTCTTATAAATACTCATCTAAACCTAATTTTTATGTATGCTTTTTCTTATGCTCAAAACCTTTACCTTTGAGAGAGTTTGAGATTTGTAAGAAGGATCTTTGGTTTTTATGCAATTTGGTATTTATTTTCATCAATCTCTTCCATCTATCATCTTTTCATCTTGATTATCCATCACCCATCAATGAATTCATCTCCCATCCATATCAATTTTGAGGTGTTCTTGATGGATCTTGAGTAGTCTTTTAGGGTTTAGAGAGGGGGTAGATTTAGATGTTCCTAGGCTTGATTCATGGTGTTTAGGGTTAGATCTTCTTATATCCCTTCTTGTTTAATGTTCTTAAGGCTAAATCTAGCTTGAAAAAGTAGATTTAGTTCATAAGGCATTTCATGCACACCAAGTGTTTGGTGAAATGCCTTGATGAATTAAACAAGAGATTTACATTCCTAGCCTATGACAATAGTTGTCTAGGGTGTATTTTTGGTTGATCTTGTTGATTTAAACTTAATGCTTGCTAATCAATGATCCACAAATGATGATTTGCTAATGGGTTAGGTGATTAGCATAGTGATTAATTGCTTGAAAGAGAATTAGTCAAGTTTAGGATCTTATGCCTAGGGATTAGCTTGCTTAAATAAATGAACATCATGAATTGAACTTGGGACTTCTTATATCGATCACCCTATCTCTAGATTCGCTTTTGCCTATTAATTTACAATCTTGCTTAGTGCTTTTGCTATTCACTTGTTTTGAATTGATAATTAATAACAAACCACACTTGTTTAGCTTAACTTGCTTTAAGTGCCTTGCATTCTTAATGATTAGGATAAATCCCTTTATGGATTGATAACCTTCATACTACACGTGTTGGAGTTATTGATACCTCCTATAGATTAAAAAGTCTTGTATCAAAGAGTTGAATCTTGAGGATGGTTTGCAAGTTGCCTTGACTAAGGATCACGGTGAACATGGGTGTTTTGATGAAGCTAGTGAGAGATACAAGCTGATTTTGGATTCACACAAGCCGATGGTTGATGAAGCCACGGTCATTGATTTGGGTCTTCAAGGGACGAAGTGTGAAGATGCTTCCACAATGAGCTCGGTCCAAGAGAGCTTTGCTTTGGAAGTGGAGCGAGACGAGAACGGACAAGAAGCTAGCAATGGTAAGACTAGCGTGGACGACGATTGGAGTGACCTCAAGGCGCCTAAAGTGGACCTCAAACCACTTCCCGTTTGGCTAAGGTACGCTTTCCTAGGTCCCAATGAGTCATACCCGGTTATAGTGAATGAGAACTTGAAAGATGATGAATTGTCCTCCCTTTTGAACGAATTGAGGAATTATAGGAAAGCCATTGGTTATTCATTGGATGACATCAAAGGCATTTCCTCTCCTCTTTGCACACATAAGATACATCTAGAAGATGAATCGATGACTTCTATCGAACATCAAAGGAGGTTAAATCCGAATTTGAAAGAAGTCGTCTAGAAAGAGATTCTAAAGCTTCTAGATGTGGGGATTATATATCTTATCTCCGCTAGTAGGTGGGTAACCCGATCCATGTGGTGCCCAAAAAGGGAAGAATGACGGTTGTGAAGAACGAAAAAGATGAATTGATACCCACTAGAACCATACCCGGTCATAGGATGTGTATTGATTATCGAAAACTTAACTCCGCCTCTTGGAAAGATCACTTCACACTCCCATTTATTGACCAAATGCTTGAAAAGCTTGCAAACCACCCATACTATTGTTTTCTTGACGGGTATTCGAGATTCTTCCAAATCCGGATACATCCCAATGATCAATAAAAGACAACATTCACATGCCCCTACGGTACCTTCGCTTATCCAAAGATGACGTTCAGGTTATGTAATGCACCGGCAACTTTTCAACGGTGTATGATGTCTATATTTTCGAATTTGATCGAATAAATGGTTGAAGTTTTTATGGATGATTTTTCCGTATATGGCTATTCATTTGGTGTGTGTCTTTCCAATCTTTGCAAGGTACTTACTAGGTGCGAGGAAGCAAATCTCGTTATGAATTGGGATAAGTGTCACTTCATGGTTCGTGGGGGAATCGTCCCCGGGCACAAGATTTCAGAGAAGAGAATCGAAGTGGACAAGGCCAACATCGAAGTTATGGTGAGCTTGGAACCGCCAAAATCGGTTAAAGATATCCGAAACTTCTTGGATCATACCGGGTTCTATCAGAGATTTATCAAGGACTTTTCAAAGATAGCAAGACTACTCACAAGGCTTCTTTGCAAGGATGTGGAGTTCAAGTTTGACGAAGAATTCCTTGACGCATTTTTGGAGATCAAAAAGGCTCTTGTGAGTGCTCCGATTGTGCAAACATCGGATTGGAGTCTCCCTTTTGAGATTATGTGCGATGCTAGCAATTATGCGGTAGGAGCGGTTCTTGGGCAAAAGAAAGACAAGAAGATGCACGTGATCTACTATGCGAGTATGACACTAGACGATGCGCAAGGGAGGTATGCTAATACGGATAAAGAACTACTTGCGGTTGTGTTTGCTATCGAGAAGTTTATGTCTTATGTGGTTGGCTCCAAGATCATCGTTTACACGGATCATGCCACTTTGAGGCATATCTATGCTAAAAATGACACCAAGCCAAGGCTCTTGCGATGGATCTTGTTACTTCATGATTTTGATATGGAGATTGCCGATAAGAAGGGTATTGAGAATAGAGTTGCGGGCCACTTGTCTAGGACGAGCATTGAATATCTTGTGCCAATCGACGACTCACTCCCCGAGGAGTAATTGATGTTAGTGAGCGTTTTGAGAAGAGGAATTGAAGCCGTAAGAGGTTTTGAGGATGCTAAAAGATTGAAGGATGAGAAGATACCATGGTATGCGGACTATGTCAACTACTTAGCTTGCGGGAAATAACCGCCAAGGTTAGATGGCTATCAAAGGAAGAAGTTCTTTAGAGACGTCACTCGTTTCTATTGGGATGAGCCTTACTTGTATACTCTTTGCACGGACAAGCTTTATAGGAGATGTATCCCCGAGGAAGAAGTTGATGGTATCTTGATGCATTGTCACGGTTCGTCGTATGGAGATCACTTTGCTTCATTCAAGACGGTTGCTAAGGTTCTACAAGTGGGTTTTTGGTGGCCTTCTATGTTTAAGGACGCTCAAGAGTTTGTGTCTAGGTGTGACGCTTGTTAAAGGAAAGGGAACATTGGTAAACGGGATGAGATGCCTCAAAATCTCATTCTCGAAGTTGAAATCTTTGATGTTTGGGGCATCAACTTCATGGGGCCGTTCCCTTATTCGTATGGCAACCAATACATTTTGGTGGCGGTGGACTACGTTTCTAAATGGGTCGAAGCAATTGCAAGCCCGATAAATGACGCAAAGGTGGTTCTCAAGTTGTTCAAGTCGATAATCTTCCCTCGCTTTGGAGTCCCACAGGTAGTGATAAGTGATGGTGGTTCCCACTTCATCAATAAAGTCTTTGAGAGTCTACTAAAGAAGCACATGGTTAAGTACAAGGTGGCCACGCCTTACCACCCTCAAACAAGTGGCAAGTGGAGGTTTCGAATCGCCAAATCAAGGCTATCCTAGAGAAGACCGTTTTTGAGAGCAGAATCTCACAACCTCAATCCTTGGCTTTTTAGGTCGTATTTTTGGAGAAATAACAAAGAAATGCTTAGAAGAATTTGAGAGAGAAAATGTATATATTCGTATTATTGCCAAGAATTTGGTGTCCCTTTATTGTAGTTGATATTCTCATCTTATACATGTTCAAAAAGAATGTAACCGCTAATTACTAAATATACGTAATTGAATTTAAACTTTAAATTCACAATCTAGGAATTTATTGTTGAGCTTGATCCCATGGTTTTGGGTTTAATGTGTTTGACTTGCTTGCTGCGAGCTCCTTCCCCCAACGATCTCCTCCTTCCCTGCGTACTCGGCTTCTTCCCAGATCGCGAGTTTACTCTACGAGGATTTTTAGTAAGCTGGGCTTGATTCCAGGCCCGTTTAATCAAGCTGAACTTTAGGTGTGGAATTTGGGCCCAACAGTTGCCCCCCAGCATCTTTAATGATTTATCATTGAGGATGCAGAACTGCGATCTCGGGATTTAATTGATCCTCCAACTGGCACGATTTCGTAATCTCGGGCTTCTGATTGATCTCTGACTTGCTCATAAGAGGAGTTTGTAGGGATCCTGTAACGTTTGCGCGACTTTTGAGGGATGTGACTGGACGAGTGGGCGAGTGGGTATAAATGAGCGATTTTCGTTACTTCAACTCCCCACGCCGCCTCAGTTCCCACTTACCGAGGTAATGATGTCTTTTCACCTTTTCCCTTCTATTTTTATTATTATTATTTTCACTCTATTAATTGAACTGTCTTCTCCTTATTCTCACTTTTACCCGAGATATTTTTCTCTGTAAAAAGTTCAGCTTCCATTGTTTCCGGTCGAATTTCCTTCTTTTTTGAACTCGATTTTCTTGGCTTTTTTCTGCAATGGCTTCTACTTCTCAGCTGGATGCTCCTCCTCCCCTTGCCGAGCGATTTGATTCTCACTCGAAAAGCACAATTTCGGCTGCTGAGCTCGCGAATATCTTCTCCTTGTGCAGACTCGATATCGGCGATCTGCTCATTCCGTCACCTGATAGCTCCCCGGAGAGTCCTCCGGAGGGTTACGCATGCGGTTATGACGCGTATTTCTTGATATGTCGCCTTACTTTTCCCATCCCAGCATCTATCTTTAATATTATCTGTGATCTCGGACTGGGCCTCCCGCAACTTATGCCTAGTGCGATGAGGTCCCTTGTCGCACTCTGGGTGCGTTCCTGGGAGTCTGGGATTATTTTTGAAACTGAGGTCTTTCGCCAGCTCTTCAATGTCATGGGGAATTCTCATCTTCGCGGGACCTACTATTTTCCGGCAAAGGTCAATCGGTCCGTTTTCAGATTCAATGTGTGGGATGAAAAATAGTGGGAGCAATGGTTCTATTTCCGAATTTCCAGCAAATCTGTCGAAGGCGAGTCGGTGCTTAGACACTCCTGGGCTCAGATCACTGGTTAGCGCGGTCCCTCGGATGCGGATCCGAGTATTCCTTCTGGGGATCTCTTAATTGCTGATCTTGACTACTTTGTTCTAATATGGTGACCCTTTTTTTTTTGTGCAGAGTCAATTGATTCTTCAAAGACAGTAACAGCTAAGGTCCAACGGCTTGTCGACCTTGTCAAGGGTGAGCGTTCCGACTGGAAGGGTTTCTCCCTTGATAGAATTCAGCAAGCTCATGAATGTCAATCTCCCGGGCTGTCCGTTGCAGCTGCTTGCCGACTTATAGGTTTGGAGAGATTTATATTTTTATCTTTTTTAGATTAAGAATCGTTTCTTTATTTAGACCCCCTTTGCTTGACTTTGCAGATTCTCCAACTCTATCTCCTCAGCTTCAAATCTAAGCTCCGGCTCCCGCTCCGTCCATTATCCCGAGTCTCGAGGCCGTTGCTAAAGATCTAGCCCGCGTTGAGATTGATCCGCCAGCTGATTCCCAGGTGCCAGATACTGCCACTGCTACCTCCCAAGTTGATCTTACTCGTAGCGAGAGCTCCACCGAATCCAGCAAAATGCTTCCTCCTAAGAAGCCGCAGCGCCTTTCCTACTGGGAGAGGATGCGATTGCGCCCTGCCCCGACGCTAGCCGGTGCTCTTGATAAAAGGGTCAAAGAGGCTCTTGGTAAGTCCATTCGTGCTGAGACCCCATAACGAGAAGAGGTTGAAAAGGATGATCATTGTGAGCCTGAAGCTGATCAAGGTGGTGGTGGCGTTCTGCCAAAGGGTGATGAAGCCGAGGTTACCTAACATGATGTTCGAGCTAGGGGTCCTCAAAAGTCAGCTTCCAGGGTGTCCTCTAAAGAGCCGAGTCGTTCTGCCGAGCACCAGTCTCGCTCCAAGCGCTCTCGTGGCGATGGGTTTGATGGCGAGGAGACATCAAGGAGGCATGTGGCACCTCGTTCTCAGGGTAGTGGAGGTATTTCTCTGAATGCCTTTAGGTTCGATTTTGACGGACCTGAGGCAATTGTTGAGAACAACTCCCAGCTTGCGAATCTCTTTAGGCGTGTTAGGCCTTCGTCCTGCTTCTTGCCATCTCTTAGGAACATGAAGAAGCCTGAGGGCTATGTTCAGTTCGTAAGTGCGATGGTCTAGGTAGTTTGTGCTGTCTTTACTTTGCTCCTTGTTACTTTGGTTTTTCTCTGCCGAATTTTTATGTTCCTTTCCCAGTTTGTTTCCACCGCCAATGAGCTGATTACCTCTATTGAGCAAGATCTCCGTTCTGCTACCCAGCCCGAGGAGGTGGAGAGGGCATCTAGGACCATTGTAGACCTCGTCACTGAAAGGGACGAGCTGATGAGGAGACTCGCTCGGAACGAGGAGAGGATGGCCGAGGTTGCTCTTTTAAAAGGCCAAGTTAAGGACCAAGCTGTTTTGGCCAAGAGATGGGAAGATTCCGCCCGGGAGGCTCAAGCTCGGGTTTCTGTGTTGGAGAAATTAAATGGGGATTTGAAGGTGGATCTCCGTGTTGCCGAGGGGCGAGCTAGAGCTGCTGAGGTTGGTCTTCGTTCAGCCAGCGAAAATATAGTGGCTTTGAGGGTCCAGGTTGAGAAGGTTACAAAGGACTCGAAGAAGCTTGCCAAGAGGCAGAAAGAGATGGTGAAGAAAGCTAAAAAAACCGCGCCATTCTTTCGGGGATAAAGGATAAATGGGAGAAGAAGAAAATCGAGGTCGATACCGAGACTCAGGTTATGGAGTGTAAATCCAATATTCTTCTTCTTGATGATATTATCAACCAGACCATCAATGACTTTGAGGCTGAAAAGAAGAGCATCCAGGTTAAGAAGCTGAGATTGGACGCGGAGCTTGCCATCGTCCATGTATCTGATTTTTCCCTGGGTAAAATTGATATTCCTCAGGTATCCGAAGACTTGGTTACGCTACCTGTTGGGCCGAACGCACAATTAGATGATCAGCTAGACCTTGGTTCTCAGGAGCTTAGGAAGGAGTTCCCTCTGCCCTTGAATCAACCTGCCCCGGAGGATAAACCAACTGATCCTGCTTGCTAGAGATACCTTTACTGTTTTTCGTCTTTTGTTGTTCTTTTAAACTTGGTGCCTGGGGAGGCCTTTAATCCTTTTCTGGTTTGTTTGTTGAACTCGTTTATGCCCTAGCGGGCTTTTTGGTATGAACTTATGCTCCTTTGAGGAGGCTTTATTTACTTTGATGATTTGAAAATCTTTTATTCATGATTTTTGCCGTTTTTAGAGGCTTTCTTTTTTAGATCAAAAGCGGTTTTTTTCAGCCAAAGATCCAGGTTGTTTAGAGACCTTGCTCCCAGGTCGTTTAGAGACCTCGGGACCTGACCAGACGATTTAAAGAGGCAAGGTCGAAGCCGTTTAGAGGCATGCGTGTAACCTTAACAGTTTAGACATATATGTTGTTGTTATTTAGAGACTAGAAAGGTTGTGACTCTGCAATTTAGACGCAAAGTCAAGTCGTGCTAGATGGTAGCACGCTTTAGCTCGTAAGGCTGTTCATTAATAGAGTAAAGCTTTTAGCTTGTAGATGGTAGCTGAGAGGTCTCAGGCTGCTTTTAACAGGCTCAAGGAAGGATATTTTTTATTTTAATAGTTGCACCCTTATGAGGTTGCCTACGTACCCTGCGGAGGGATCAAGCCTTTTCGTAGTTCGATTTTTACAAGTATCTTTTTAATGATAGTACTTCTTTAAATTCATGGCATTCCATGAGTTCCTTTCAGGTGTATTGTCGTGCATCCAGGTGAGCTTGTACAAGCCGTCCTTTACTATCTCGGAGATCCGGTATGGACCTTCCCAGTTGGTGCCCAGTTTTCCAGCGTTCCTTTCCCTTGTGTTTTCGTAGGACGAGCTCGCCAACTCGAAATCTTCGCTGTTTGACTTTTGAATTATAGTAGCGTGCTGCCGCGTGTTGATAATTTTGAAGGTTAACGAGTGCTCGATCTTGGCGTTCATCGATAACATCGAGTTGGTCGAGAAGCATCTCGTTGTTCAGTTCCTCGTTTACGGGACATATGTCTATCCTCAGGATGGGGACTGCAACCTCGGCGGGAACCACAGCCTCGATTCCATAAGCCAAGGAGAATGGTGTTTCTGAAGTTGCTTTGCGGGGTGAGGTCCGGCAGGCCCACAAGACTCCCTGGAGCTCGTCGGACCATCTTTGCTTTTTGGTATCTAGTCGCTTTTTGAGATTGCTCAGTATTATATTATTTGCTGCCTCGGCCTGCCCGTTGCCTTGAGGGTAACGTGGGGTCGAGGTTGTTAATCTGATTACGTGATCTCCGCAGAATTCGAGGAATTGATTTGAGATGAACTGTGAACCGTTGTCGGTTATAATCTCGTACGGGACTCCGTGCCGGCAGACTATGTTTTGCCATACGAATTCATGTACGTGGTTTGCTTTAATTTGCTGGAAAGCTCCTGCCTCCACCCATTTGGTGAAGTAGTCGGTGAGGACGAGTAAGAAGCGACACCTTCTTTTTCCCGAGGTTACCATGTGCCCTACTATATCCATCCCGAGGTTACCATGGGCCCTACTATATCCATTGACCACCTCATAAAGGGGTATGAAGATGAAATGGAAGATAAGTTTTCAGTAGGTTGATGCAACGTGGGAGCATGCCGTTGGCCTTTGTCGCACGCTTTAGCATGTTCTTCGCAATCAGCGACCAAGGTGGGCCAAAAGTATCCTTGCCTTTTGATCCTGATGGCTAATGCCCTTCCTCCTGAGTGGCTGCCACACAAGCCTCCGTGTATTTCTGATAATATCGTAAAAACTTCGAGCCTGCAGACGCATACTAGGTAGAGACCGTTTACACTTCACTTGTAAAGGCGGGAGTTAATTATACAATATCTTGAAGCTATGGTTTTGAGCTTGCGAGTTTTCCACTTGCTGGGGGGAGCCTCTCCCCCCTCAATGTATTGTATAATCGCTACTCGCCAGTCAGCTCTCGCGATAATTTTTTCGCGGAGGGTAACGTGCCTGGGGTCAAGCCGGTCTGGCTCCAGGACTGCGGCTTCTCCTTCTTCAGGGGGGGAGGTCGCCTGTTACTGGGGCTATTATTATGTCCAACTCCATATCGTCATTTTCTATTTCCATTGAATCCTCGATATCCTTATCGATTTTAATGCTTGGTTTTTCAATTCCTTCTACTAGAATTACTCTATTTACAAGTGGATTTGAGGTTGACACCAGAGCTGCCAGTGCGTCTGCGATAGTGTTTTCACCTCGCGGTATTCGCGTTATATTGAGAGCTTCAAATTTTTTAGCTAGCTCATAGACTATGGCTAGATAGGATTCCATCCTGCTATCTCTGGCTTCATATTCTCCATGAAACTGGCTTGTAATAAGCTGGGAGTCGCTGAACGCATTCAGCTTGCGTAAGCCGGTACTCGTTCTGGTAACCTGGTTGTTGGCTGTGAGCTCGATAATGAAATCAGCTAGTACCTTTGCTTTGGCGCTTGTCCGAGGTCGATATTCGATATCGTACTCGCTCAACTCGATGGCCCATTTGGCCAGCCTGCCAGACTGGCTGGGGCTGTGCAATACTGTGCGTAATGGCTGTGTTGTCATTACCACGATGGGGTGCGATTGAAAATACGGCCTGAGCTTGCGAGCTGAGATTAATACTGCCAGGGCCAGTTTTTCCATTCGTGGGTATCTGGTTTCGGTGTCTACTAAAGATATGCTCACGTAGTAGATCGGTTTTTGCTCAGCTCAATCTTCTCTTATGAGGACGCCACTCACTGCGGCTTCGGAGATTGCTACGTATAGGTAAAGTGGCTCACCCTCAGTTGGTTTCGACAAAATGGGGGGATCGGAGAGGTACGCCTTTAGTTGCTTAAAGGCCTCTCCGCACTTGTCATCCCATATGAATTTTTTGTTTCCCTTTAGTAACTGGTAAAAAGGGAGACATTTATCGGTCAACTTGGAAATAAACCGATTTAACGCGGCAATGCGGCATGTCAGCCTTTGCACCTCTTTTACCGAGCTCGGAGGTTGCATTTCCTAGAACGCACTGATTTGTTTGGGGTTTGCTTCTATTCCTCGTTGAGTTACTATGTAACCTAGGAATTCGTCTGAGGCGACCCCGAAGGTGCACTTTGAAGGATTAAGTTTCATCACGTACTTGTTTAGTAAGGTGAAACATTCCCCCAGTTAATTTATGTGATCTTCCTATTTTAGAGATTTGACCAGCATGTCATCGATTTAGACTTCCATTGACTTACTCAGGAGGCTGGCGAACATCTTGTTCATAAGTCTTTGGTAAGTCTTTGGTAGGTTGCTCCTGTTCATAAGGCCGAATGGCATCACCTTATAGCAGTACGTTCCTCGTTCCATTATGAAGGATGTTTTGTCTTGGTCCTCAGGGTTCATTTGTATTTGGTTATATCCTGAGAATGCATCCATAAAGCTGAGGAGATGGTGTCCTGGTATATCATGGTTTTTACCCTATTTAGGCCATGATATAAGTCCTTTTTATAGAGTCTTTCTAGTGTTTTGTAGTCTTTTAGAGTCTTTTACAGGTTATAGCACGTTTGGAGCATAATTGGAGATATTGGAGCTTTCTGGAACATTCTGGAGCGAAGCAGAGATCCGTGTAGCTGAGACATCGAAATCACATGAGTATCGATCGATACGGCCTAGTATCGATCGATACCCGTCGAGGAAACAGAAGGATCACGACTTATTGAAGAGTTGAAGAATTGCAGAATTGGCCCAGAAGACTTTGATATTTACAAGATGGCCCAGAACGTGTTTTAGCTTTTTTTTTTTTTTTTTTGTCAACAGCCTTGATACCTAACCATATTCGGTGAACCAAATCGGGGGTATCGAGTTTACATAAGTGAAATCAGATGGGTAGACTCGAGCACCTCGTGCTAACTTGTCTGCCACTGTGTTGCTCGTGCGTGGGATTTGTGTGATAGAGAAATAAGTGAAAATCTCCTTGCTCCTCTTGAACTCCTCTAACTGTAGCGTAAATGCCGGCCACTCATTCGGTGTAGACACCATCTTCACCAACTCTGAGCAGTCTGTAGCAAAGGCTATCGCCGTCTTGTGGTTTGCAATCATGCAATGCATCGCCCAGATGAGCGCTTCCAATTCCACGTGTAGCGGGGATAGGCTTCTTCGTAGATTACGGCACCCCATAATCTTTCCTTCAATTCCCTCCTGAAAGCAAAACCATCCTAGACCAGAAAATGTATCCCCTTCCTTCCATGACCCGTAAATATAGCATGTGAGGCCGTTATATTCATTTTGTTCATTTATTCCCGTATTGAGACCCGGTTGTTGGGGAGATATGTCAGGTTCACTATTTTGTGCCGCTTCCCAAGTTGCTATTTATGTTTCCGCTATCCTCAGAATCTCTTGTGTTTTAGCTTATAAATTAGGTTTTCAGCCACCTGTTTAGGCTATGCTTTGTAAGCTTTATTTAACTTTGGTTTTAGAGAGACAAGTCTGAATCTCCCTTCGTCCGAGATCAGATCTCAAAAACCTCTTGTTATTCTATCTATTTTATTGATGATTTATTCAAACATGTTGATTGTTTTATTCTCCATGTCTGAGTAGATCCACTTTAGGTTTAGGGTTTTCTCACAAAAGATTTCTTTGAATGCTAGGTTGATTAGTTTATAGGATTCACCATCAGAATTAGTTCTTCACCTTAGGTTGTTCTCAAAGCTAATTCTAGGTTGACGAATCTGGAATTTAGATCTTAGGATAATTGATTAGGTACGAGAGTGCGATTAATTACCTGATAGAACCTTAGGTGAGCAAATTGATTATTCGCAAAGAGATTGGGTTTAATTGATTTGTGAACTTATCAAACCTGAACTTTAAAGCTGATTTAGAATTTAGGATTCGCCAAGAGATTTGGAATTCTTAGGATTTAGATTTAGATAGTTTTCGCAATGAGAGTTGGTTAATTATATCTTAGTGATTTGAGTTCAAGAACCATGCGTAATCTGAATCCTGTTAGTTAATTTAGCTGCATTCATTGATTTCCTGAGAAAAACCCTGAGCCTATATTTTCCTCCATTGATTTACAACACTTTTACTTGCATACTTGTTTTCGTTTACATCTTTTGATTTAGCGTATTTTGGATCTATATAATCTACTGTGTGAAATCTTGAGTCTTTGTGGTTCGACCCCTAACTATACTACAACAACTGCTTTAGTATCTTAGGGTATTAGTTTGAGCGTATCAAATTTGGCGCTGTTGCCGGAGACTCAATTCCCCGTTAGATTTTGGCTAAGAAATTCGTCTAAATCGCCCGAGTATCGATCGATACCCTTGAGTATCGGTCGATACCCGACGTATATTTCAGTTACTTACGTTCTTGGTTTTTGCTTTCAGGTGCATGCCTAATCGAGAAACCAGAAGCAACAAGAACACCCCGCTAGTTGATCTATCACTGGAACAGCTAGCACTTGTGGAACACACAAACAAGAAAGCAAAGAAATCAGCTAAGATGAACAACAATCAGTTGGTTCGTGATGCAGCTGGTGCTTACAGAGACCAAGAGGGTCGGTTGTGTATTGAGCAAGGACAACGTCTGAATGGAGAGGGGATCGTCATGCCACCTGCTCATGTTGTCGCTGCGAATGTCGCTGGAAACGCGAGGAATGATGTGGTTAATCGTGGAAGGACGATGAGTACAACAGGCCTGACCAGTTTTTCGCAAATCGGTCAGCGATTCGTCCTCCTGCGTTTGAGAGGAATGACTTTGAGCTGAAGCCTGCTTACTTTGCTCTTGTGGGACAGCATCTCTTTCATGGTCTTCCTCATGAACATTCGATGGACCATGTGGAGAAGTTCGAGGACTTGGTCACTAGCATCAAGAGCAATGGAGTGTCCTACGACTATCTCTTCTGCAAGCTCTTCCCCTACTCTCTAGGTGGAGATGCGACCTACTGGCTGAGGCAGCTACCTCCTGGTTCGCTAACTACTTGGGAGGACACTAAGAGAGCCTTCCTGATCAACTTGTACGATGATGCACGGTCTGAGGATCTAAGGAATAAAATCTCCCAATTTTCTCAAGGACCTACGGAGGCGTTCAAGGCTGCTTGGAAGAGATTCAGATCGTATCAGAGAGATTGTCCACATCACGGATACTCTGATGTGCAGCTGCTGGGTATCTTCTTTAGAGGAGTAGATTGGAGGTATCAGATGGCTCTGGACGCTTCGAGCAATGGTAATTTCAACACCAAGTACCCTGAAGATGCTTATGTGTTGATTGAAAACTTTGCATCTAGCAATAGCACCAAGAGCGCAGACTTCGAGCACAAGAAGCTGGCTGGTAACATGGATGGGTCGCAGATCGCTGAAGTTAAAGCTCAGCTGGATTCTATGCACAATCTTCTGCTGGGAAAGACAACAAAGGCCGTCCACTTTGCTGCTGAGAATGAAGTGGAAGATGTTAACTACATTGGTGGTTTTGGTTTTCAGGGTCAGCGATTTGGGTACAACACAAATCGAAACTTCACCAACTATGGTCAGCAAGGAGGGTACCAATCCCCACCACCCAAAGCTCCTAAGAGTAAGATTGAGGCTATGCTTGAACAGCTGGTTCAAGGGCAGGAGAAGATGACAGTAACCTTCAATGGGAAGCTGGATGCTGTGTACACCGATTTGAGTGGAAGGATCGAGGCTCTCAATACCAGTCACAGGATGCTGGAAACGTAAGTGGCTCAGACTGCAGCAAATGCCAAGGGAAAGACGGTTTATTCACACAATGCACACGTCAATGCGATCTCCTCAAGTGCAGAAAATTTTGATGAGGATCCTGAAATCGCCATAGCATCGATCGATACCCTACCTGGTATCGATCGATACCCCTCGTTGAACGAGCCAGAAAATGTAATAACCAGGAGCAGTGCTGAAGAATCCGAGAAATTTGATGATCGTAAGCCTGAATTTGCTGCATCAGTGTTCGATTACAGAAGTATCGATCGATACCCTGTCTGTATCGATCGATGCTCACCCGAAGAAAAGTCGAAGCAAAGAGCCAGTATCGATCGACACTCACCAAGCATCGATCGACACCACCCTGAAAAGTCGATACATAAAGTCAATATCGTCCAATTTTGGGAAGACCAGGAAACCGAGTATCAGGCAGAGAGAGCTAAGGAACGAACTGAGAAACGTGCGCATAAGATTAAGGAGTCAAATCCTACTCCTAAACATCTCATGGACCCTATTTCTCCAAAGCAGCTGCGTGGCTTTGAGAAGATGGTAAGAATGATTTCCCCTGATTCAACCTTTGAAGAAGCTCTAGAGTGCCGTCCTCTGCTAAGTCAATTCAAAGATTGCAGAGACTCTGAGGAAGAGATCAAGGCTAGAGGTACACCTCCACTGAGACAGTTGACCCAAAAGGAAGATCCAGGGAAATTTGTGGTTCCATGCTCTATCTCTGGATTTGATTTCAAAGAGTCTTTCGTTGACTCAGGGGCTAGTGTCAATGTCATCTCAAGGACAATTGCAGAGCAGTTGGGGGCTGATATTCGATCACCAGAGGTATCTATCACATTCGCGAACGACTCCACCTCACTTCCACACGGTACTATCCATGGTTTGCTGGTCAAAGTAGGAGATTTTCTGGTGCCGACTGATTTTCAGGTTGTGGAGATGAGTGCGATATCTCGTATGCCTATACTCCTGGGACGACCATTTATGGCTACTGCTGGCACAATCATAGACACGCCTAATAAGAGAATCTCTTTCTCTTACATTGACGGAGGGGTCTATTATGATGTCATTCCCCTTAGAGGTGTTCCCACACGTGTCTCTAGCATCAAGGTTGTTACAGGAGAGTCGCTAGCAATTGATCTTTTGGAAGAACCTCCTGATGAGTCAACTATCACAGACATCTCAGTTGAATCACCCAGCATCACCAAGGAAGTAATCAAGAAGGCTAAGGCAAAGAAGAAGAAAGCCAAGAGCATAAGAGTCGAGAATTCCCATGTCACTTTAATACCTCAGAAGAGTGATGGGAATTCGATTGAGTATAAGGTCAAGTGCAAAGGAGCCTCGAAGCCATTCTCTAAGGCTAGAATTCTTCTTACTTCGGAGCTGAAATAGAAAGGAAAGAAGTTCGTGGAAGGCATGTTGAGCAGAACTCTGAAGCTAGCAATGTCGAGTTGTGGAGCCTGTTTTGGTGCAAGATCCCATTCTTATTCTGCCTGAAGGGCGTTACAGTCAAGCTAATGACGTAAAACGAGCGGTTGGTGGGAGGCAACCCACTGGTGAGTCTGTTTTTGAGTCGTTTTTCTTTTTATTTTTCGTTAGTTTTGTGTTTGTGTCAGGATAAACAAGGAGCAAACTCGAAATCGCCTGAGTGTCGATCGATACCCTTCAGTATCTATCGATACCCTACGCGATTGAGAAAGGTTCTTGTCGATTTAAGCCTGTATCGATCGATACCAGGCTGTGTGTCGGTCGATACTCAATGTTCCAGCAAGGTAACTTCTTGCCTGAGTGTTCTTTTGTTTTCTTTCACTAACTCTAGGCTAGATAACACTGGGGACAGTGTTGTTCAAGTCTGGGGGAGGTGTCTGCTGACATTGTGTTTGTTTTTCTTAGAGTCCGTCGTTTTATAGAGTCAAAATTGTTTTATTGAGTCAAAACTTGTTGGAGATAATGATCATGTGCTTGAACCTATTGATTTGATTTTGTTTTTGAGTGCACAGTGTTACAAGATCAGTTCTAGATCGACTAATGAAAAATCCAAAGACTGACCAGTTGACTAGAAAACATCCATGTCTCCAGCAGAGTTCTTCTGAAACCTGAGCCAAATTTTTGCACTTCATCAATGTGGTTAGTGTTTTTAGAGCTTGATTCATCATTCATATCTGATAAAAGAACCCATGTGTTTAGAGTTATGGTATCTCTCTCCCCTGTTATAAGTTGATAAATAAGAGCATAAAAGACTGAAATGATTTTCTTCTGAGTAGAGGGTTAGGAAAATTTCCAGCGATCCCATTATTCTACTTAAGAGGGAATGATCACACAAAGGATTGGAAGCGAGGCTAGGATTTTCCTATGATGCCATTATTCGCTTACATCCTCTGATACATAGAGAGGGAAGAACCGGGGATTCGTTGGCTAACACCATCAATACTCGCGTCTCATACCTTGATGTGTATATGCAAAGCTGAAAATAAAAGAAAGAACATAATAAGAAATAAGTCTGGGGGAGAGAAATTGATACAAAAGTGTGAAAAAGGGTGGTTCCTTGTCATGATATTGTCTGGTAAAGAGTCTAGAAGGTTGTTGAACATTAGCTGCAGCGATGAAACTGGTGATGAGGGTTTTATTTGAACAATGCTGTGGGATAATGTGTGGAGTCTGGGAAAGCTGCGAATGTCTACGGAGAAGTACATGGTGGTTAGATCAAAAGCTGATTAGGTGACATTTGGGTACTTGGGAAATAGGTCATTTCGATGGTTCATGAACAGGTGAGTCTCCGCGTTTTCAAACCTCTTTCTCTGGTTTAGACTTCTATTTGCTTGAGGGCAAGCAAAAGGCTAAGTCTGGAGGAGTTGATATATCATGGTTTTTACCCTATTTAGGCCATGATATAAGTCCTTTTTATAGAGTCTTTCTAGTGTTTTGTAGTCTTTTAGAGTCTTTTACATGTTATAGGACGTTTGGAGCATAATTGGAGATATTGGAGCTTTCTGGAACATTCTGCAGCGAAGCAGAGATCCGTGTAGCTGAGACATCGAAATCACATGAGTATCGATCAATATTGCCTAGTAACGATCGATACCCGTCGAGGAAACAGAAGGATCGCGACTTATTGAAGAATTGCAGAATTGGCCCAGAAGACTTTGAAATTTACAAGATGGCCCAGAACGTGTTTTAGCTTATAAATTAGGTTTTCAGCCACCTGTTTAGGCTATGCTTTGTAAGCTTTATTTAACTTTAGTTCTAGAGAGACAAGTCTGAATCTCCCTTCGTCCGAGATCAGATCTCAAAAACTCTTGTTATTCTATCTATTTTATTGATGATTTATTCAAACATGTTGATTGTTTCATTCTCCATGTCTGAGTAGATCCACTTTAGGTCTAGGGTTTTCTCATAAATGATTTCTTTGAATGCTAGGTTGATTAGTTTATAGGATTCACCATCTGAATTAGTTATTCACCTTAGGTTGTTCTCAAAGCTAATTCTAGGTTGACGAATCTGGAATTTAGATCGTAGGATAATTGATTAAGTACGAGAGTGCGATTAATTACCTGATAGAACCTTAGGTGAGCAAATTGATTATTCGCAAAGAGATTTGGTTTAATTGATTTGTGAACTTATCAAACCTGAACTTTAAAGCTGATTTAGAATTTAGGATTCGCAAAGAGATTTGGAATTCCTAGGATTTAGATTTAGATAGTTTTCGCAACGAGAGTTGGTTAATTATATCTTAGTGATTTGAGTTCAAGAACCATGCGTAATCTGAATCCTGTTAGTTAATTTAGCTGCATTCATTGATTTCCTGAGAAAAATCCTGAGCCTATATTTTCCTCCATTGATTTACAACACTTTTACTTGCATACTTGTTTTCGTTTACATCTTTTGATTTAGTGTATTTTGGATCTATATAATCTACTGTGTATAATCTTGAGTCTTTGTGGTTCGACCCCTAACTATACTACGACAACTGCTTTGGTATCTTAGGGTATTAATTTGAGCATATCATGTCCTGCAGTAGATTCCACCAACTGGTCGATGTGAGGTAGTGGGAAGCTATCCTTAGGATATGCTTTGTTTAGATCTGTAAAATCTACGCATACTCTCCAGGTGCCATTTTTCTTTTTTACTACAACCAGATTTGCTAGCCAGTCAGGATATTTTACCTCTTTGATGAATCCAACGTTTAGTAACCTTGTGACATCACTGGTAACAGCCTCGGTCTTATCAGGTCCAAATTTTCGACGCTTTTGACGTACTGGTTTGTGGTTTGGATCCACATTGAGCTCATGTGAAATGATGTTTAGATCGATTCCAGGCATGTCAGATGTTGTCCATGCGAATGAGCCGGAATTTTCTTTGGGGAATGTTATTAACTGTTCTTTTTGAGATTTGCAGAGCTCGGACCCAATTCCTACTTTCTGGTTGGGATGAGACTCGTTGACCACGATTTTCTCGATAAAGTCTCTGCGAGGTCCGATGAAGCCTGGACCACTTTTCTTTTTGGCTTGGCGGTATGTAAGCTCATCTTTTCGTTGTAGTTGGTATATAGTACTTTCTTTTTCGATCTGGAAACCTGCCATGTAGCACATTCTGGATTCCTTTTGACTTCCCTTAATTGCTGCGATCCCATGCTGGGTGGGGAATTTTATGCACTGGTGGTATGTTGAGGACACAACCCTCATGGAATGTATCCAGGTTCTTCCCAGGATGTCATTGAATGGAGCTGGCATGTCTATCACTGTGAATTCGACCATTCTTCTTACTTCGGCTGCTATTACAGGGAGTTTTATCGTTCCGAGAGATAGCGTGGTTTCTCCAGAAAAGCCGGTTAACACCATCTTATTTTCTTCGATTTCGTAATCTGGTATATCCATTGCCCTAAGGACGCTTAGGAGGATGAGTTCTACAGAGCTCCCCGTGTCTACGAGCATCTTGGTGATCTCATATTCACCTACCTCTAGCATGATGAGGAGAGCATCGTCATGTGGAGAATCTAGCTCAACGGCCTCGCTTTCCCATAACGAAATTTGCGTGTCGGGTCCCTTGAATAGGGTCCTGTCACGTGTGTCGGTGTTTACCCTTCGTTGATGTTTTTAATTGAGTTTACGGAGTTGCGACATAGCTGGGATCCTCCATGAATAAAGTTAATTCTTTTCTTCGTGCTGGGAGGAGGCAGATTTGTTTCCCTGTCTTTGGGGGGATCTCGCCTCGTCGCGTCCTCGGATGAACGTTCTCGCTTACGATCATCCTCGGACGGGCGATTCCGCCTTTCATCGTCTCGAGCTGGGTAATAGTTCTTCCTCGGAGGAGGTTTTTCCAGCTCGATTTTGCCCAACTCTCCTGCTGCGAATTTGGCAGCGAGCTGTTTCTTCACCTCATGGCACTCTTCTGTCGAGTGGCCCTTAATCTTGTGGAAATCACACCACTTGCTGGGATCGTAAGGCTTGAATCTATTACGTTCCCCATGACATGATCTTGAGAATCCAATGGTCTTTATTTTATCTCTTCTTTATAACTAATTTGGCTGCGAGTACTCCATCAACTTCGTCGGCTACATAGTAGCTTGATCTTTCTGCATAGACTCGTTTAGTTTTCGAATAAGACTGTCCACATTAGCTTTGGAAAAATATTCTCCCTCAAAGTTTCCCTCCGAATGTCTCTTTAGCATGGCCCTAAGCTCTTTTTGTTTTGTTGAATTCTTGTAGCGTCCTTGTAGCAAGTCCTTCTTGTCTCGTTTAAACCACTCTTCATCAAAATCAGGGCATGATGATTTGACAGCCAATTTTAAAATGTCGAGGAAATCGCGTGTGTAGAAGCTGTCTTTGGTTGGTGCCGGTTTCCGATCTATGTAGTACCACTATAAGAAAATATGGTTTTACAGACTACAAATGGCGACTAAATAAGTAGTCGCTAAAAGTTGAGACTAATTAGCGACTATTTGGCAACTAATACAATTTGGTCGTAATTTAGTCGTTGTTTTACGACCAAATAACATAATCGCTACAGTAGTCACTAAAAGTTGCGACTAATTAGCGATTAATTAGCGACTATTTGGCGACTAATACAATTTGGTCGTAATTTAGTTGATGTTTTACGACCAAAGAACATAATCGCTACAATAGTCGCTATTTTACGACTAATTTACGACTACATTTCAGACGGGAAATAATAGTCGTCTAATATTCGCTAATTTAGCGACTAATATGCGACTCTTACGCTGGGTCGCTTATTTATGACTAAGATTACGACTAATTTATGACTAAGATTAGCGACTAATATGCGACTCTTACGCTGGGTCGCATAATAGTCGCCATAAACGAAATAAAAGTCATAATTAAATAAAAACAGGAGATTGATGGAAGAGGGTTCTCGATTTTAAAAACTAAGTCTGCAGAAATCCACTTCACCAATCTCGTAAGTAAAGAACAAAACTTAAGAAAAGAGATGTAGAAGTAAGCATAAAGATAATAAAGAAGAAGCACGAAAGTAATACTTAAAATAAATCATGAGATGGAAGAAGAAGGCTCTTGAGTTTAAGAACTAGGTCTGGAGAGAACTTCTCTACTAATCTCGAAAGTAAAGGACAATAAGTAAAGAGCAAAAAGTAAAGAGCAAAAAGTAAGAACATAAAGTAAAGCAAAAAGTAAACTAAATGGCACTCGAAAGAGGCGCACGAAATAGGGTTTCTAAGATCACATATTTATAGGTCTTCAACACTTGCTTTATTCATCCTTAGGGTTTTCTTGAAGAGAAAACGAAGTGGGCATGAAACGAGCTGCTTTTTGGCCGTTTTTGGCTGGTCGCGGGTGCGTGGGCTCGACCCGCTGCCAAAGGTGGTTTCGCCGTGGCTGGAGAGACTCTAGACGCGGCCAGGAGTGTGTACGCCACAGCTATGAACCCTGGAAGTGGTTGGCCTATGACGTGGAAACTTCAATTCTTCTCTTGCTTCTTTCGCAAAACTACAAAATATGCCTTCAGTCAATTGGATGTATCTTGCGATCTAACCGTTTGATTGTTTTGAAACCAAGTGGGTAAGTAAGTGGGTCTCCCGTCTATATTGTAACGAAATTTGGGTGTGATCGGAAAGTGAGAATGTCTACAACAAATGTTCAAAATCTGGTCTTTCTCCAATTTGCGTCATATTTGCCTAAGTAACCTGAAAAGAGTTTAGAAACTACAACTATACGAAAATCCTAATAAAAGCATGTAAAAGCATGGATGGCCTATGACGTGGAAACTTCAATTCTTCTCTTGATTTTTTCGCAAAACTGCAAAACATGCCTTCGGCTAATTGGATGTATCTTGCGATCTAACCATTGGATTGTCTTGAAACAAAGTGAGTACGAAAGGTGGTTCTCCCGTATATCTTGTGTCCACATTTGGACGTAATCAGACGGTGAGAAGATCTCCATCAGATTTTGAACCTATGACGATCCAAAATTGTCCAAAATCTGGTTTTTCTCTAATTTACGTCGTTTCGCCTAAGGAACCTTAAAAGAGTATTGAAACTACAAATATGCGAAAATTACGAGCAAAACATGTAAAAGCAAGTGAAACATTTATTAAAGTGTTCTAAAATAGACGTTAAAATGGGTAAAATTTGCCACCAGCTCAATGCTTCTTCTTCGAGATGGTATTTTCTAACTCTTATCTTTAGTGCTTCGGGACAATTTACTGCCTCAAAACTTTTCTCTATGTTCTAGAACCATGCATCAACGCTGTACAGATCCGTGATCCCCGGAAATCGATACGTCTCGATTCCCCGCATTGCCGTGACTATCTTCAGAAAATCCAGAGGTCCTCCACCTCTCTTTGTTGTCCTCGTTGAAGTGCTTGCATAAGGTTGTTGAACGCTCTGTTCAAGGTGTGTTCCAGCCCATAATGGGTTGCTGGCATCCCGGGCCCTCCGTTATAAGTTTGTTCTGTTGGTGCGCTTGATGTCCATTTGGATGCACCGATATTCATGTGTAACATGGTGCTGGCTGCCCTCCTTGCATGTCGTAGTGTGGGTTAGGTGAATGAAATATTGGTGATGGAGTCCAATATTACGTTCCCCATGACATTGATGTTGCTCCTTCCGGCGACATTGGTTATTGCACCCCATCTGGTGATACGTGATTTATCGGAGCTGGGTCGCTTGATGAATCAGTTTCATAATCGGGCATATTCTCTTGCCCGCCCTCCTCATTCTGATCTAAGTAGATCGATGTGTCCGACAACTCATAAACATAGCTATCTTCTCTGTTGCTGCTACCCGACGATGAACCCCTCGACACTCTCCCTCCTCTGTAGTTAGTTGCCATCTGCATAACGTATAAGGGTAGCCATAAACTCCTAGACATAACGTGGCCGGATTATTCTAATTGGTTTTTTTGACATTTTGACTTGATAAAACGGTTTCAAAATAGTTTGTCCGCGAGCATGATCATGAACCATGCTCTGATACCAACTTTTGTAACACCCCCGAATCATTCTACAGATAGAAAAGATCCAGAGCTCCACAGAACGACTACGGAGACAGACCGGCCCGAGTATCCCGTGTTACTCTGGCCAAACCGAATATGTGGGCGTGCCTCTTGACCAGAGCCTGAGACTTTTCAACCTATTCTTTAGTCTTGAGTAGTTTCAGTTTGGACTAACTTATATCATTAACACAAACTGATACTTTTTATTTAAAACTTATATATATTATTTATTCTTGAACATAGTCGCACAAAAGGTTTAGTATGTAGTTGGCCGGCCTAAAACTAAAATTATATTACATAGGTACTTTGCTAACCGGATTTTACAAAAGGCAAGGCAAAAACTACTCAGGTGGTCCTAACATTCTGCCGCCGTGAGCTACTCTCGTCTACTAGTCACCTGCAAAAAAAAATGAGTCATGAGTATTCTAGCAATATTTAGTGAGCTCCGGAGAAATCTAAACACTCATTAGAATCCTATCCAAAACATTCGCAAGCAAGTCATCCTGACAAGCAAGCTAACAATCACTCAACACAGTAATGCACATGCAGAAACTAACAACAAAAATAGCAATATATCTTTATGCTAAAACTATCTACTTCTATTTGTGAGGCCTCGCGTGTATCAGCCACTTCCTTCCCGCTTCACAAACGTCCCCAAATCACCACAGAGTATCATATTAAATATGTTAAATCGATCTAGTGACGTACGCTCCTTTTGTTACCACTCGGCTATGATGTTAACCTACAGCCCTTGAGTCTTCCTCCCTTTGTGTATTTATTCCCTAATCTAAGAACATATAAATCCCTACCAATTTATATTCCTTAGATGCAACAAATCAATCAACAAACACTTCGAAAACAGTATATGCTATTCGTTTCTCTTTAGCATGTTTGGTTTATACTACTCATTATGTGATGCGTTCTTGTACTACCAGATGAAAAGGTGTCTCTCGACCTATTCTTCGTACCTGCAAGAACCTCCTCAGCATACAACAAACAACTGAAACCTGAGACTTTAGCCTCGACTAGCCTATTGCTGTTCCTAACTCCTTTATCTCCCCTAACCGTTTGTTTAACTTCTTTGCCTTACTCTTCGTTGGAATCGCTACGGTTTTACTCTCGCCCTTCATTTTCTCTCTCTACTTTCTCTCTCTAATTTTTGTGAGTCAACAGAATGCTAAGAGCACATGCAATGGTGAGTCTCTCAAAATGAGTATATCAACAAATAAATATTAGTATGTTAATAGAATTTAATTTTGTAATTAAATTTAAATTTTTAGAAAGAGTAGAACCAATAATAAATGGACATGTGGCATGGGTATCCCTCAAGGGTGTCTCAAATGAGACACTCTATCCACTCTCTCTCTTATGTTTTTAATATTATTATTTTTTAATGGTAGGTGTCTCATTGAGACACCCCCATTGAGGATGCTCTAAGGGGTGGATGGGTATTTATAGGGTTTCAACTACCTGGGATGCAAGTTCCTCCTTGCTTCAGATTGGTTAATCTAGGCGGCGACTCCTCGCGCGGCGACATGTGTCCGACACATGCCCTTACTTGCATGTCAAGTGTTGGTTACTTTCCGACCAATCTCCTTAAATCACGCGCAAGTCTTATTTGCTTCCTTAACTTTCAGGTGAATTTCTCTAGCTTTCGGGTGAAGTGTCTTCCTCCTCGCGACACTTGTCCCACTCTTACTTGTCGGCCATTGTCTCGGTAATTGGGCATGAACGCTTTCCGGTGATTCGACTATCGATCCTTGCAGAACCCTTGGTGCTTGTCATCCGCTAGGTTTCCCGTGGCGAGAATCCTTCCTTCGTCTCGCTCGTTGTCTTTGTCATCTTCATGTACTTGTCGTCTACTAGGGAAGACTTCTCCTTCTTTCCTTAGTGGTTGAAATACAATTTGGAGTACTTTGGTTGTATTCCAAACATCCCTCTTTCTCTTCGGCAAGAATTTTTCCTTAACGGCTATATTCTTCTTTCCTTCGCCTAAAACCAATTTTCTTCGGCTGTATTGAGTGCTTCTTTGATAGCTCCATCCTGCTCAGTCAATCTGATTTATGCTTCGACCAAACGCTTTATTTTGGTCTTTCCTTGTCAATTGAGCTATCCTTCAGCTGTTCTAACGACTTCGACTATTCCTTCGGTTATGCTTGCCGCAAGGGTGCTTCTGCTCCGGAATTTGAAATCCACTCGTGCTAATCAATGTTTGACTCGACCAAAATATTTATTTTGGTCTCTTCTTGTAGAAAGTACCTACCCTCAGTCGATTCTTTGACTTTACTTTTTCTTCGACCCTCGACATGACCTTCGC
Organism: Eutrema yunnanense; assembly: GCA_002933935.1. NCBI lineage: Eukaryota > Viridiplantae > Streptophyta > Magnoliopsida > Brassicales > Brassicaceae > Eutrema > Eutrema yunnanense. The sequence continues at coordinate 56,883 of PKML01059034.1, read as the reverse complement.
TCAATGACGGGTTATTACATGGTCCGTCTTCGGCTTATTCCGGTTTCTTTAATGTCAGTTACTGGATTCTTGAGTGTATGCTCGGCAAGGAAGCATACTCTCGACTCTTTCTGGTTCCCCCAGATTGTCTTGACTCCATCGAGTGTCGGGAATTTGATGCAAAGGTGATAAGTGGGTGGGATATCTCACATGGAGTTTATCCACGGAGATCCCATGATGACGTTGTATATCGTCGGGTAATCTGCCACGGAAAACTCCACGATCTTTTTCTTGATTTTTGCATGGACCGGTAGCGTGATTGTGTCGAGGATCATCGTGGTATCCCCAGAGAATTTAGTTAGGGGTCTCGGGTCAGCTATGATTTCCGTCAGCTTGATGATAATTTTCCTGAGTGTTTCTCGGAAAATCACATCGACAAAACTTCATGTGTCTATTAATATTCTTGCCAGGTCGTGATCCCTGATAGTTAGCATGAAGACGAAAGGGTCGTTGTGTGGTCTGTTGATCCCGGTGGTCTCGTTTTTAGTGAAAAAGATGATAACGTTTAGGAGGTTGGGGGTTCCGACCAGTTGATTTTAGCGTCGGTTCGTCGTTGATAAGCCTTGATTGATGACACCGTGTCCGCAAAATATCGGGATCCACCCATTATCATATTGATCCTACTCCGAGGACCATGTGGTTCTTCGTCGTCGTTCTGATTTCTGCTTCGACCAAACGCTTTATTTTGGTATTGCCTTGTTAATTGAGATGCACCTCAACTCTTCTGAAGACTACGACTTTTCCCTCGGTTATGCTTGCCGCAATGGTGCTCCTACTCTAGAATCTAAAATCCACTCGTGCTAATCAAATTTTGACTCGACCAAAATATTTTTTTGGTCCTTTTTGTAGAAAGTACCTTCCCTCAATCGATTCTTTGACTTTGATTTTTCTTCGACCCTCGACCTGATCTTCGCTCACTGCTGGTTTATTATATTCTCCCACCTTATTAGAATTTTTCTCGAATTTTTCTAAGGTCTTGATGATTCCCTTGGTTCGATAACTCCGCTTTCCTCAAAAAATTCAGGGTGCTCTTCCCTAAACCGTTCTTCGTCTTCCCTGGTGACTACCATCCGGTTTTGCTTCCCCTAAAACACATGGATCTGTGGGATGGTACATTTCTTGAGCTCATTTATACGCCTAATTCCTATCTTGATAGGTCCTTCTTGATAGGTTAAATCGGGTCTTAGCTCCTCTGGTCGCTCTGTTTCTATGGCGTTGGGATCCGGCACATGCCTCCTCTGCATTGAAACATGGAATATCGGGTGTAGGTTCATATAAGGTGGCACCTCCAACCAATATGCTACTTCACATGCACGTCCCAAAATGTGGTATGGTCCAACTTATCTTACTACGAGTTTACTAACTGTACCAAAGCGATTCTTGCCTTTTTGGGTCGTCACTTTAAGCTATACTCGATCTCCAACTTCGAAGATTACATGGTTCCGTTTCGGGTATGCGTACTGCTTCTGTCTGTCTTGGGCTTTCTTCATATTTTCTTGAGCTACTTGTAGAATTGTAGAACTCATATGGTTTGGTCTACCATGCTTTGTCTGAACACTCTCCTCTGTCCTACTTCTGTCCAGCACTACGGTGTGCGACATTGGCGGCCGTACAGTGCCTCGTATGGTGACATGCCTATACTTGCATGAAAACTATTATTGTAGGAAATTTCTACCAATGATATGAATTTCCGTGCCTAATGCCCCTTGCATTTCTCTCCCAAATTTTTGCTGTAAATCTTGGATCTCTATCCGAAATGATATTGGCCGGTACTCCGTGGAGCTTCACAATCCGATTAATGTAAAGTTGAGCCAATACCTCTACTTAGTTGGTGTCCCTCACTGCTAATAGGTGTGCTACCTTTTTCAAATGCTCCACAATTACCCAAATCGAGTTGTTGTTTCTTCCTTTTGCCACCGGTTGTAACACCCCCAAACCGTATCCCTAATACCCTCGGGGAATAGAGCCAGGGAGGTGTCACAAAGTGAAGGGAGAACCGCCGAGACAAACCGATCAGTAGACAACCCATACTATCTTGCTGACTAATTCATCCTTGAGATTTCATCTCTTTTATTCCTCTCGTCCGGCAGCCTAAGGCTTTTCAACCCGTAAAGCCAGCTGAGAGTTGTTCCGGCCCAGACTTGGGCCTAGTATCAAAGATTCAAGGTTTTAAGAGAAAAACATCTTAATTTAGTTACTAAAAATTCTTACAAAAACTTGTTGTACTTTAGCTTAAATCCGTTCTCAAATCTTACTCTCATTCTTTCACAAAACACCGCATTCTACTTCTGGCTTGCCTAATATATGATGCCTCCCTTCTAACGCCCCACTAAGGTTACATGCGAGATAAAAAGTTATCATGAGTACTCCTAATGAATACTCAATGAGCTCAGGACCCCTACATCACCCTTTAGTCCTTAAATCCCCGTTCCCAGATAGCTGAATCTTAAATGCTACCTGAAAGCTCTGATATTCTCAAAATTTACATGTTCTAGCATTCATTTTAGTTAGCTTTTTCTAGTCATTTGCAAGCCTAATCGTAGCTTCGTCTAGCATATCAGTCTTTAGTAGAGTTTAGGATGTTGCATTATGTCCTAGGGAGTTTCGCATTGTTTTGGAATGCATTCTAGGTGTTTTGAAGGAGATTGGAGATCTTGGACTAGAAACCATTCAGATTGGGAGCAAGGAGAAGAAGCTAGAGGCACAAAGGAGCTTGGCAGACGGTTAATACCGGACCCCCCGTCCGGCATCCCCCGTCCGGTATGCGACCAGAGCCTAGTACCGCATGAGATCCGTTCCACGCTGAATCCCCCATCTGGTATGCATCTTCATCTCACCCGAGGGAGAGCACCAATACCGGATCCCCCGTCCGATATGCGACCAGAGCCCAGTACCGCATGAGATCCGTTCCACGCCGAATCCCCCGTCCGGTATGCATCTTCATCTCACACGAGGGATAGCACCAATACCAGATCCCCCGTCCGGCATCCCCCGTCCGGTATGCAGCCTGGAACCTTAGACGACCCAAACCCGGCCGGGTCAAGACCCGGTTTGTTCCGGGTTGACCCAGTCCGCCCAGCAACAATATAAATTCCCTAAACCTAATTTTCTTAGATATATCATATTTTCTTAAGGCAAAAACCCCCTTTGGTGATTTGCTAAGTATTTTAAAAAGATCTTGATTTTTATTTATGCAATCTAAGTTTTATTAAGAGATAATTACTCAAATAGCACAAAAACGTTGTGATATGACTAGAGTAATATGTACCTTTTTGATATTACTTAAATGATACAGCTTTTAAAGGAAATATCCATTAAGGGCTGCGTGCAAACTGTAATTAACGATAATGCCATTTAGATTTTTTTTAAGTGAGAATTAAGGTTAATTTTAATAAAATCAGATGTTAGAGGAAAAAAACTTTAAATCTCTCACAATTTTAATCGTGAAAAAAACCTCTCTCTCTCTTGTAAGCGACGAACGAACAGCCGCCGAAGATCGAGCCATCACTTTTATTCCACCTTCGTCTTCTACACCTGTGCCCACGCCCAAACAGCCGCCGGAGAACATCCTCCCTAGATCCAGAAAACGATTTGGGTCTCTATCCGTGAAAGAGACTCGTCAAGCCGCTAGATCTCGTCGTAGATCTGAGGATCTGATGGGTAAGGTTTCATGTGTTTGGTGGAGGAGTAAGAGAAAATGTTGGGAGACGAAACAGGGTAAGGGTCATAAATTAAATTCAGAATTTCAATTTAATTTTGTTTTTCACAAATCCAGAATCCCTCTTTTGTCGTTGTGTTTACAATTTAGGGTTTCTAATTTCAAGGTTGTATTTCTCTTTTAAGATTTTATGTTTGTTTGTATCTGTGATTTGAGGTGACTGATCGGAAAAACGTAAACTGGATTTATGTTTATGTAAACTGGATAGCTGATTTATGTAAACTGGATAGCTGATGGCTGATTTATGTAAACTGAATAGCTGATTTATGTATACTTGATGGCTGATTTATGTAAACTGGATAGCTGATTTATGCATAATTTGATGGCTGATTTATGTAAACTTGATAGCTGATTTATGCTTATATGATGGCTGATTTATGTGAACTTGTTGGCTGATTTATGTTTATATGATGGCCGATTTATGTCTTTAAACGATAATGTCATTTAGGAGTTACTGTTTTAAGTGAGATTTATTGTTAATTAAAAAATTTAACGATTCAGTTTTTTCTCGTTACTATCAATTGTAACGATTCAGATCTTAATAAGAGAAATAAATTGTAATGGGTGATTCCCGAAGCGAAACATTAACCATACCAAACACCGTTATGGCTGATTTACGACTGGCCGATTGAGGTATGGCTGATTTACAAATGACCGATTTGAGGTATGGCTGATTTACGAACCATACCAAATACCGTTATGGCTGATTTACGAACCATACCAAACACTGTTATGGCTGATTTACGAGAGAAATATAGGGATTCACGCGGTGTCTCGAGATTAAAAAAAGTGTACGTGGGGAACTTCAATTTCGTCGATATTCACGTCCAAATTGAATTTTAATTCCAAATCGTTTGAAAATTCAAATTTTTTTTTTTTTTTTTTGTCGTTCGTTTTAATATTCAATTTTTTCATCTTTTTTTGTTTCCAACACATCCATACAACTTCATGGCCGATTTGTCATCTATTATGGCCGACTTATCAAACAAGTATTTTTAAAATGCAAACACACAGATTTGAGGTTTGGCTGATTTACAACTGCCGGATTTGAGGTTTGGCTGATTTGAGGTCAGCCGTATCGTACAGATAAGTCAGCCGTATCGTACAGATAAGTCAGCCGTTTGAAAACCTAGAAATTGGTGAGAATTACATACATAAACCGGTGGAGTATCATGCGAGATTTTTTTCAAAATCTTGTTAGAGAACATGTAGCTCAGCTGAATTTCACAGATCCGTGTATCCAACCCATAATCCTCCATTACCATCTATACAAAATCGTTGTAGGTTGTTTGTTCGTTAACTTCTAGAACTCGACACCATCTCTTGTCGGCGTTGAATACATATCGATTTGTATGAACCCATGTCCCGCAAACAATAATCACCGGATCCATTCCACTCAAAAGTTTAGATCTGGTATAGGATGAAGAAGGATGAAGAATGGAGATAAATAACAACGATGAAGAAGAAGAAAGGTACAGACGACGACGACGAAGACGGCGTCTAAACCTAATAATGTATGTGTTCAGAGCTGATGTGTAATCTTTATTTTGCTGACATGGAAACATGCCATCAAACGAACTTATAAATCAGCCATGTAAAATCAGCCATCAAACAAAACTATAAGTCTGTCGCCACTAAAATACTATTTAAGTAATTAATAAAGTTTCCTGTTATCAGCCATCAAAACACATAAATCAGGTGGAAAATATAAGTCAGCCGCTACATCATATAAGTCAGTCGTCAATAGCATACTATTACAGTAATTAATCTTTCGCTAATTAGTGAGCCGTAACTAGGCCGACTTTTAAGTAAATCGGTCTTATTACGGCTGATTTAAGATAAGTCAGCCACAATTAACCCGCATAAGTATGCCGTTCCTAAATAAATCAGCCAAATAATTCAGCCGGATTTACGATAAATCAACCGGACAACAATAAGTCGGCCATGTCATAGCAATAAGTCGGCCGTTCGAATATAAATCAGCCGTGTCGTGTACTCGTAAGTCAGCCGAAAATTCATAAGTCGGTCGAGGTTCATATAAGTCTGCCGTAACATTTGGCTGACTTATGAATATAAATCAGCCGACCAACTAATAAGTCAGCCGTTCTTTTAAATCAGCCGCTCGTCCTGTAAGTCGGCCGTCACTACAGCGAGAAATTTTTGCGGCAGATTTTCATAATACACGTAGGCAGTTTTTATGCCACGTAGGCGTCGCGCCTGTTTTTTTCGCTGATGTGGAAAAAAAAGTAATGGTATTTCTGTAATTACGTTTTTGTTGTCAAATGCTTAGAAGGGCATCATGGGTATGAAAAACATTTCAGTAATAAAAAAGAGTTGTTGATTAGTCTAGTCATTTTATCTAATTTCTATGCTATTTAAGTAACTCTCCCTTTTATTAATCTAGTTTCATCTTTCTTTCTTTAATATTTCATTTCCCTAATCACTTAATCATGGGATCATTAACTTCTCTTATGAGATTTGAGGGTTCTATGATGATTAGTGAGTAGCTTGTTCTAAGCTCATGGGTGAGGTAGATTAGGTATCTTCTTGAATGGTTAAGGATATTTAGGACCTAGATCATCTTCTCCTTTTCTTATCTAAGGCTCTTAATGCTAGATTAAGCTTGGAAAAACTAGTTTAGACCTTAGGGCATTTCATGCACATAAGGTGTTTGATGAAATGCCCATACAAGTTAGATAAGAGATTTTACTTGTTTAGCCTAAGGGATTAGTTGTCTAAAGAGTATTATGGCCATTGGAATTTGTTATTCATGCATGTTAATTAGTTTTTCACAAATGGAAATTTGTTCTTGATTAGTTAATTAACAATGTGATTAAGACAATGGAAATGAATTAGTCTTGTTTTGACAATCTAAGCCTAGGGAGAAATGCTTGTTTGTGTTAATTAACATCCTTGATCACTCAATGAAGTCACCTAAGTCAATAACCTCACTCTAGAGCTTACTTTAATTGTTTATCAGTCTCGATTATTGCTTGTTAACTTGTTTACATATTTGCTTTGCTTAAATTGAATTAGGATTGCTAGAATTGAAACTAAAACCTACCTTGTTGCTTAACTGAAGTAGTTCTATGTATTCTTGGTGTTTTGGAACTCAACCCATTGGATTTGATACCTATTATACTACTTAGTATCTAGAGAATTGATATCTAGAAAGACCAAAAAGTCTACTATCAATTTGGTGCCGTTGCCAATTGGGTTTAGCTTTCAACATTGAGATTTTAGATCTTATTGAGATTAAGCTTTCTTTCTATTTTCGGTTACTAATCTCCTTCAATCTCTATTGCTATCTCTCTATTCTAGGTGTATGCATACGCGTTCTCGAGACAAAGACAACCTAGTATAGCCAATAGACAACATCCACCTTCTAGACCGAGGTCGTAGAGCTAGGAGAGCAAGAGACCGAGTTCAAGAGGTTGCCAATTTGGGTATGGAAGACATTGAAGATATTCTGATCGGTGACATACATGACAACGTGCAACCACGACAAATTGGTAATGGAAACCACCCCGCACAAGGTGGCAATGGAAACCACCACCCTCAAGGTGGCCAAGCTCACCACGTCCCACCACCACCCGCCCGGCCAATGAGAGCACATAACCATCACCCAAGGGCTAAAAACGTGGTTGGCGCGGGTGATGCTGGAAATGCTCATCAAAACCGTTAAGGGATCCAAGCCCCTCCAGTTGAGAACAATAACTTTGAAGTGAAGCCGTGATTGATCAACATGGTCCAAAGTAATAAATTACTTGGCCTATCTATCGAGGATCCATTGGATCAGATCGATCAATTCGATAGGATATGTGGGTTAACCTAGATGAATGGTGTTTCGGAAGACGGTTTCAAGCTAAGACTATTCCCATTCTCCCTTGGAGATAAGGCTCATCAATGGGAAAAAAGTCTTCCTCAAGGTTCAATCACGTCATGGGACGATTGCAAGCGATCTTTCCTTGCCAAGTTGTTTTCTCCTTCAAGGACCGCCAAGTTGAGGAACGACATCTCGAGTTTCACACAATGCGAAAATGAATCCTTCAACGAAGCTTGGGAACGGTTTAGAAGCTACACCTCTCAATGCCCGCATCATTGTTTCTCCAACGCATCTCTTTTGACTACCCTCTATCGCGGTGCCTTACCTAAGATAAGGATGCTCTTAGACACGGCTTCTAATGGGAACTTCCTAGCCAAAGATGTAGATGAGGCCATGGAGCTTGTGGAGAACTTAGCTCAAAGCGATGAAATTTATGGGGATGATTATGACCGGGCTACGAGGACGACTAGCGATTTTGATGAACAAAAGCGGTCTAAAGAAATGAAGATTCTCACCGAGTAGATGGACAAGCAAGCTTTGATGATTGACAAGCTCCTTAGCGCTTCTCAAAAGCCGGTGCACTTTGTTGGCGACTTTGAGGACACACAAGGTTACCAAGTAGAAGAGGGAGACATGGGTACACAAGAAGAGATGAATTACGTGGGTAATCAAGGATACCAAAGAGGCGGTTTCAACAACAACAACCACAACATTGAAAACACTCAAGACCAATTTTATCCTCAACAAAAGACCTTTGTGCCGTCCAACCAAGCTCAAGGTTCGAACTTCCAACAACAAGGTTTATCTCCAAAGAACACTTTCAGTGGGAACCAAGGTGGTTTTCAACCTAAGCAATCATTTCCACCACCCGGTTTCCCGCAACAAGTCCAAGGCACCACAACCACGACTCAAGACATTGATTTGAAAGACATGCTTCAACAAATCATCCAAGGTCAAGCAAATGGGGCTATGGACATAAGCAAAAAGATGGCGAAGATCAACAACAAAGTCGATTGCTCCTACAACGAGCTCACATCTATATTTGAGACGTTGAACTCAAAGATCATGCGACTTGAAGGAAAAGGAGTGGCTTCTTCATCACGGCCACAAGGTCAATTACCGGACAAGCCCAAGACTAATCCAAAGGAGTATGTGATGGGGTCACCGATGTCCAAGTCGGGGGGGAGAAGCTTGAAACTGAAAAAGATGTGACTAAGGATGGCTTTGTGGGTATTGAAGACAAAGAGAAGGAATTTGTTTCTCAAGCGAAGCCCAAGAAAAGAGAGACCTTATTTGTCCCACCACCACCTTATGTACTGAAGCTACCATTCCCGGGCCGCTTCAAGAAACAATTGTTGGAGAAGTATAGGGCAATATTTGATAAACAAATGGAAAAGGTTGAACTTAACATGCCATTAGTTGATGCGTTCCTCCTAGTGCCACAATATGCCAAGTTCCTTAAGGATGCTATCAAAGAGAGATAAAATGAGATGGAAAGCATGGTGGTGCTAACTCATGAATGTATTGCCATCATTCAAAAGAAGACAATCACGAAGAAGCTTGGTGACCTTGGTAGTTTCACTCTACCTTGCGCTCTTGGACCATTAGCTTTCGACAAGTGTTTATGCGATCTTGGAGCAAGTGTTAGCTTGATGCCGCTTTCGGTTGTAAAAAGTCTTGGGTATGTCCGCTAGAAAACTTGTAAGATTTCTCTTATTCTAGCGGATAGATCGGTGATACAGCCTATTGGAATGCTTGAGGACTTACCTATCATGGTTGGAGATTTCATAGTTCCAACGGATTTTGTTGTATTGGAAATGGACGAGGAGCCTAAGGATCCATTGATTTTTGGTAGACATTTCTTGGCAACCGCGGGTGCAATTATTGATGTTAGAAAGGGAAAGATTGACCTTCACTTGGGCAAGGATGAGGTACTAGAGTTTGACATCAATGATGTGATGAATAGATCCACCATCGATGGGCAAGTCTTCTACATCGAAGCGATGGATGAATTAGCAGACGAACTCTTGAAAGAGTTGAATCTTGAGGATGGTTTGCAAGTTGCCTTGACTAAGGATCACGGTGAACATGGGTATTTTGATGAAGCTAATGAGAGATACAAGTTGATTTTGGATTCACACAAGCCGATGGTTGATGAAGCCATGGTCATTGATTTGGGTCTTCAAGGGATGAAGTGTGAAGACGGTTCCACAATGAGCTCGGTCTAAGAGAGCTTTGCTTTGGAAGTGGAGCGAGACGAGAACGGACAAGAAGCTAGCAATGGTAAGACTAGCGTGGATGACGATTGGAGTGACCTCAGGGCGCCTAAGGTGGACCTCAAACCACTTCCCGTTTGGCTAAGGTACGCTTTCCTAGGTCCCAATGAGTCATACCCGGTTATAGTGAATGAGAACTTGAAAGATGATGAATTGTCCTCCCTTTTGAACCAATTGAGGAATTATAGGAAAGCCATTGGTTATTCCTTGGATGACATCAAAGGTATTTCCTCTACTCTTTGCACACATAGGATACATCTAGAAGATGAATCGATGACTTCTATCGAACATCAAAGGAGGTTAAATCCGAATTTGAAAGAAGTCGTCAAGAAAGAGATTCTAAAGCTTCTAGATGCGGGGATTATCTATCTTATCTCCGATAGTAGGTGGGTATCCCCGATCCATGTGGTGCCCAAAAAGGGAGGAATGACGGTTGTGAAGAACGAAAAAGATGAATTGATACCCACTAGAACCATACCCAGTCATATGATGTGTATTGATTATCGAAAACTTAACTCCGCCTCTAGGAAAGATCACTTCACACTCCCATTTATTGACCAAATGCTTGAAAGGCTTGCAAACCACCCATACTATTGTTTTCTTGACGGGTATTCGAGATTCTTCCAAATCCGGATACATCCCAATGATCAATAAAAGACAACATTCACATGCCCCTACGGTACCTTCGCTTATCGAAAGATGACGTTCATGTTATGTAATGCACCAACAACTTTGCAACGGTGTATGATGTCTATATTTTCTAATTTGATCGAAGAAATGGTTGAAGTTTTTATGGATGATTTTTCCGTATATGGCTATTCATTTGGTGTGTGTCTTTCCAATGTTTGCAAGGTACTCACTAGGTGCGAGGAAGCAAATCTCGTTATGAATTGGGAGAAGTGTCACTTCATGGTTCGTGGGGGAATCGTCCTCGGGCACAAGATTTCAGAGAAGGGAATCGAAGTGGACAAGGCCAAGATCGAAGTTATGGTGAGCTTGGAACCGCCAAAATCGGTTAAAAATATCTGAAACTTCTTGGATCATACCGGGTTCTATCAGAGATTTATCAAGGCCTTTTCAAAGTTAGCAAGACCACTCACAAGGCTTCTTTGCAAGGATGTGGAGTTCAAGTTTGACGAAGAATGCCTTGACGCATTTTTGGAGATCAAAAAGGCTCTTGTGAGTGCTCCGATTGTGCAAGCATCGGATTGGAGTCTCCCTTTTGAGATTATGTGCGATGCTAGCAATTATGCGGTAGGAGCGATTCTTGGGAAAAAGAAAGACAAGAAGATGCACGTGATCTACTATGCTAGTAGGACACTAGACGATGCACAAGGGAGGTATGCTACTACGGATAAAGAACTACTTGCGGTTGTGCTTGCTATCGAGAATTTTATGTCTTATGTGGTTGGCTCCAAGATCATCGTTTACACGGATCATGCCACTTTGAGGCATATCTATGCTAAAAATGACACCAAGCCAAGGCTCTTGCGATGGATCTTGTTACTTCAAGATTTTGATATGGAGATTGCCGATAAGAAGGGTATTGAGAATGGTGTTACGGGCCACTTGTCTAGGACGAGCATTGAAGATCCTGTGCCAATCGACGACTCACTCCCCGAGGAGTAATTGATGTTAGTGAGCGTTTTGAGAAGAGGAATTGAAGCCGTAAGAGGTTTTGAGGATGCTAAGGGATTGAAGGATGAGAAGATACCATGGTATGCGGACTATGTCAACTACTTAGCTTGCGGGAAATAACCGCCAATGTTAGATGGCTATCAAAGGAAGAAGTTCTTTAGAGACGTCACTCGTTTCTATTGGGATGAGCCTTACTTGTATACTCTTTGCAAAGACAAGCTTTATAGGAGATGTATCCCCGAGGAAGAAGTTGATGGTATCTTGATGCATTGTCACGGTTCGTTGTATGGAGGTCATTTTGCTTCATTCAAGACGGTTGCTAAGGTTCTACAAGCGGGTTTTTGGTGGCCTTCTATGTTTAAGGACGCTCAAGAGTTTGTGTCTAGGTGTGACGCTTGTTAATGGAAAGGGAACATTGGCAAACGGGATGAGATGCCTCAAAATTTCATTCTCGAAGTTGAAATCTTTGATGTTTGGGGCATCAACTTCATGGGGCCGTTCCCTTATTCGTATGGCAACCAATACATTTTGGTGGCGGTGGACTACGTTTCTAAATGGGTCGAAGCAATTGCAAGCACGACAAATGACGCAAAGGTGGTTCTCAAGTTGTTCAAGTCGATAATCTTCCCTCGCTTTGGAGTCCCACAGGTAGTGATAAGTGATGGCGGTTCCCATTTCATCAATAAAGTCTTTGAGAGTCTACTAAAGAAGCACAGGGTTTGGTACAAGGTGGCCACGCCTTACCACCCTCAAACAAGTGGTCAAGTGGAGGTTTCGAATCGCCAAATCAAGGCTATCCTAGAGAAGACCGTTTGTGAGAGCATAATCTCACAACCTCAATCCTTGGTTTTTAGGTCGTATTTTTGGAGAAATAACAAAGAAATGCTTAGAAGAATTTGAGAGAGAAAATGTATATATTCGTATTATTGCCAAGAATTCGGTGTCCCTTTATTGTAGTTGATATTCTCATCTTATACATGTTCAAAAAGAATGTAACCGCTAATTACTAAATATACGTAATTGAATTTAAACTTTAAATTCACGATCTAGGAATTTTGAACTTGATCCCAGGGTTTTGGGTTTAATGTGTTTGACTTGCTTGTTGCGAGCTCCTTCCCCAACGATCTCCTCCTTCCCTGCGTACTCGGCTTCTTCCCAGATCGCGAGTTTACTCTACGAGGATTTTTAGTAAGATGGGCTTGATTTCAGGCCCGTTTAATCAAGCTGAACTTTAGGTGTGGAATTTGGGCCCAACAGTTGCCCCCCAGCATCTTTAATGATTTATCATTAAGGATGCGGAACTTCGATCTCGGGATTTAATTGATCCTCCAACTGGCACGATTTCGTAATCTCGGGCTTCTGATTGATCTCTGACATGCTCATAAGACGAGTTTGTAGGGATCCTGTAACGTTTGCGCGACTTTTGAGGGATGTGACTGGACGAGTGAGCGAGTGGGTATAAATGAGCGATTTTCGTTACTTCAACTCCCCACGCCGCCTCGGCTCCCACTTACCGAGGTAATGATGTCTTTTCACCTTTTCCCTTCTCTTTTTATTATTATTATTTTCACTCTATTAATTAAACTGTCTTCTCCTTATTCTCACTTTTACCCGAGATATTTTTCTCTGTAAAAAGTTCAGCTTCCATTGTTTCCGGTCGAATTTCCTTCTTTTTTGAACTCGATTTTCTTTGTTTTTTTCTGCAATGGCTTCTACTTCTCAGCTGGATACTCCTCCTCCCCTTGCTGAGCGATTTGATTCTCACTCGAAGAGCACGATTTCGGCTGCTGAGCTCGCGAATATCTCCTCCTTGTGCGGACTCGATATCGGCGATCTGCTCATTCCGTCGGCTGATAGCTCCCCAGAGAGTCCTCCGGAGGGTTACGCATGCGGTTATGACGCGTTCTTCTTGATATGTCACCTTACTTTTCCCATCCCAGCATCTATCTTTAATATTATCAGTGATCTCGGACTTGCCCTCCCGCAACTTATGCCTAGTGCGATGAGGTCCCTTGTCGCACTCTGGGTGCGTTCCTGGGAGTCTGGGATTATTTTTGAAATTGAGGTCTTTCGCCAGCTCTTCAATGTCAACGGAAATTCTCATCTTCGCGGGACCTACTATTTTTCGGCAAAGGTCAATCGGTCCGTTTTCAGATTCAATGTGTGGGATGAAAAATGGTGGGAGCAATGGTTCTATTTCAGAATTTCCAACAAATCCGTCGAAGGCGAGTCGGTGCTTAGACACTCCTGGGCTCAGATCACTGGTTAGCGCGATCCCTCGGATGCGGATACGAGCATTCCTTCTGGGGATCTCTTAATTGTTGATCTTGACTACTTTGTTCTAATATGGTGACCCTTTTTCTTTTGTGCAGAGTCAATTGATTCTTCAAAGACAGTAACAGCTGAGGTCCAACGGCTTGTCGACCTTGTCAAGGGTGAGAGTTCCGACTGAAAGGGTTTCTCCCTTGATAGAATTCCGCAAGCTCGTGAACGTCAATCTCCCGGGCTGTCCGTTGCAGCTGCTTGCCGACTTATATGTTTGGAGAGATTTATATTTTTATCTTTTTTAGATTAAGAATCGTTTCTTTATTTAGACCCCCTTTGCTTGACTTTGCAGATTCTCCAACTCCATCTCCTCTGCTTCAAATCTAAGCTTCGGCTCCCGCTCCGTCCATTATCCCGAGTCTCGAGGCCGTTGCTAAAGATCTAGCCCGCGTTGAGATTGATCCCCCGGCTGATTCCCAGGTGCCAGATATTGCCACTGCTACCTCCCAGGTTGATCTTACTCGTAGCGAGAGCTCCACCGAATCCAGCAAGATGGTTCCTCCTAAGAAGCCGCAGCGCCTTTCTTACTGGGAGAGGATGTGATTGCGCCCTGCCCCGACGCTAGCCGGTGCTCTTGATAAAAGGGTCAAAGAGGCTCTTGGTAAGTCCATTCGTGCTGAGACCCCCCAACGAGAAGAGGTTGAAAAGGATGATCATTGTGAGCCTGAAGCTGATCATGGTGGTGGTGGCGTTCTGCTAAAGGGTGTTGAAGCCGAGGTTACCCAACATGATGTTCGAGCTAGGGGTCCTCAAAAGTCAGCTTCCAGGGTGTCCTCTAAAGAGCCGAGTCGTTCTGCCGAGCACCAATCTCGCTCCAAGCGCTCTCGTGGCGATGGGTTTGATGGCGAGGAGACATCAAGGAGGCATGTGGCACCTCGTTCTCAGGGTAGTGGAGGTATTTCTCCGAATGCCTTTAGGTTCGATTTTGACGGACCTGAGGCAATTGTTGAGAACAACTCCCAGCTTGCGAATCTCTTTAGGCGTGTTAGGCCTTCGTTCTGCTTCTTGCCATCTCTTAGGAACATGAAGAAGCCTGAGGGCTATGTTCAGTTCGCAAGTGCGATGGTCCAGGTAGTTTTTGCTGTCTTTACTTTGCTCCTTGTTACTTTGGTTTTTCTCTGCTGAATTTTTATGTTCCTTTCCCAGGTTGTTTCCACCACCAATGAGCTGATTACCTCTTTTGAGCAAGATCTCCGTTCTGCTACCCAGCCCGAGGAGGTGGAGAGGGCAGCTAGATGAGGAGACTCGCTGTTATGGCCAAGAGATGGGAAGATTGCATACCTCGTTACTGAAAGTGACGAGCTGATGAGGAGACTCGCTCGGAACGAGGAGAGGATGGCCGAGGTTGCTCTTTTAAAAGGCCAAGTTAAGGACCAAGCTGTTATGGCCAAGAGATGGGAAGATTTCGCCCGGGAGGCTCAAGCTCGGGTTTCTGTGTTGGAGAAATTAAATGGGGATTTGAAGGTGGATCTCCGTGTTGCCGAGGGGCGAGCTGGAGCTGTTGAGGTTGGAGTTCGTTCAGCCAGCGAAAATATAGTGGCTTTGAGGGTCCAGGTTGAGAAGGTTACAGAGGACTCGAAGAAGCTTGCCAAGAGGCAGAAGGAGATGGTGAAGAAAGCTGAAAAAACCGCGAGGAGGGAGATATCCAAACAATATCGCACCATTCTTTCGTGGATAAAGGATAAATGGGAGAAGAAGAAGATCGAGGTCGATACCGAGACTCAGGTTATGGAGTGTAAATCCAATATTCTTCTTCTTGATGATATTATCAACCAGACCATAAATGACTTTGAGGCTGAATAGAAGAGCATCCAGGTTAAGAAGCTGAGATTGGACGCGGAGCTTGCCATCGTCCATGTATCAGATTTTTCCCTGGGTAAAATTGATATTCCTCAGGTATCCGATGACTTGGTTACGCTGCCTGTTGGGCCGAACGCACAATTAGATGATCAGCTAGACCTTGGTTCTCAGGAGCTTAGGAAGGAGTTCCCTCTGCCCTTGAATCAACCTGCCCCGGAGGATAAACCAGCTGATCCTGCTTGCTAGAGATACCTTTACTGTTTTTCGTCTTTTGTTGTTCTTTTAAACTTGGTGCCTGGGGAGGCCTTTAAATCCTTTTCCGGTTTGTTTGTTGAACTCGTTTATGCCCTAGTGGGCTTTTTCGTATGAACTTATGCTCCTTTGAGGAGGCTTTATTCACTTTGATGATTTGAAAATCTTTTATTCATGATTTTTGCTGTTTTTAGAGGCTGTTTTTTCAGCCAAAGACCCAGGTCGTTTAGAGACCTTGCTCCCAGGTCGTTTAGAGACCTCGGGAGCTGACCAGACGATTTAAAGACGCAAGGTCGAAGCCGTTTAGAGGCATGCGTGTAACCTAAACAGTTTAGACGTATAGGTTGTTGTCATTTAGTGACTAGAAAGGTTGTGACTCTGCAATTTAGACGCATAGTCGAGTCGTGCTAGATGGTAGCACGCTTTAGCTCGTAAGGCTGTTCATTAGTAGAGTAAAGCTTTTAGCTTGTAGATGGTAGCTGAGAGGTCTCAGGCTGCTTTTAACAGGCTCAAGGAAGGATATTTTTTATTTTAATAGTTGCACCCTTATGAGGTTGCCTACGTACGATCAAGCCTTTTCGTTGTTCGATTTTTACAAGTATCTTTTTAATGATAGTACTTCTTTAAATTCATGGCATTCCATGAGTTCCTTTCAGGTGTATTGTTGTGCATCCTGGTGAGCTTGTACACGCCATCCTTTACTATCTCGGAGATCCGGTATGGACCTTCCTAGTTGGTGCCCAGTTTTCCAGCGTTCCTTTCCCTTGTGTTTTCGTAGGACGAGCTCGCCAACTCGAAATCTTCGCTGTTTGACTTTTGAATTATAGTAGCGTGCTGCCGCGTGTTGATAATTTTGAAGGTTAACGAGTGCTCGATCTCGGCGTTCATCGATAACATCGAGTTGGTCGTGAAGCATCTCGTTGTTCAGTTCCTCATTTACGGGACATATGTCTATCCTCAGGCTGGGGACTGCAACCTCGGCGAGAACCACGGCCTCGATTCAATAAGCCAAGGAGAATGGTGTTTCTGAAGTTGCTTTGCGGGGTGAGGTCCGGCAGGCCCACAAGACTCCATGGAGCTCGTCGGACCATCTTTGCTTTTTGGCATCTAGTCGCTTTTTGAAATTGGTCAGTATTAGCTTATTTGCTGCCTCGGCCTGCCCGTTGCCTTGAGGGTAACGTGGGGTCGAGGTTGTTAATCTGATTCAGTGATCTCCGCAGAATTCGAGGAATTGATTTGAGATTAACTGTGAACTGTTGTCGGTTATAATCTCGTACGGGACTCCGTGCCGGCATACTATGTTTTACCATACGAATTCATGTACGTGGTTTGCTTTAATTTGCTGGAAAGCTCCTGCCTCCACCCATTTGGTGAAGTAGTCGGTGAGGACGAGTAAGAAGCGACACCTTTTTTTCCCGAGGTTACCATGGGCCCTACTATATCCATCCCGAGGTTACCATGGGCCCTACTATATCCATTGACCACCTCATAAAGGGGTATGGAGATGAAATGGAAGATAAGTTTTCAGTAGGTTGATGCAACGTGGGAGCATGCCGTTGGCCTTTGTCGCACGCTTTAGCATGTTCTTCGCAATCAGCGACCAAGGTGGGCCAAAAGTATCCTTGCCTTTTGATCCTGATGGCTAATGCCCTTCCTCTTGAGTGGCTGCTACACAAGCCTCCGTGTATTTCTGATAATATCGTAAAAGCTTCGAGCCCGCGGACGCATACTAGGTGGGGACCGTTTACACTTCACTTGTAAAGGAGGGAGTTAATTATACAATATCTTGAAGCTATGGTTTTGAGCTTGCGAGTTTCCCACTTGCTGAGGGGAGCCTCTTCCCCCTCAATGTATTGTATAATCGCTACTCGCCAGTCAGCTCTCGCGATCATTTTTTCGCGGAGGGTAACGTGCCTGGGGTCAAGCCGGTCTGGCTCCGGGACTGCGACTTCTCCTTCTTCGGGGGGGAGGTCGCCTGATACTGGGGCTATTATTATGTCCAACTCCATATCGTCATTATCTATTTCCATTGAATCCTCGATATCCTTATCGATTTTGATGCTTGGTTTTTCAATTCCTTATACTAGAATTACTTTATTTACAAGTGGATTCGATGTTGACGCCAGAGCTGCCAGTGCATCTGCGATAGTGTTTTCACCTCGCGATATTCGCGTTATACTGAGAGCTTCGAATTTTTTAGCTAGCTCATGGACTATGGCTAGATAGGATTCCATCCTGCTATCTCTGGCTTCATATTCTCCATGGAACTGGCTTGTATTAAGGCCTCGTATTCGGCTTCGTTGTTCGATGCTGAGAATCTGAGTCTGAAGGACTGTTCCTCGACTTCGTTAGTTGGGGATACAAGGTGAATTTCCACACCTGCCCCTTGTTTCGAGGAAGCTCCATCGACATAAAGCTGCCATGTCTCGGCACTCGTTCCGGTAACCTGGCTGTTGGCTGTGAGCTCGATAATGAAATCAGCTAGTACCTTTGCTTTGGCGCTTGTCCGAGGTCGATATTCGATATCGTACTCGCTCAACTCGATGGCCCATTTGGCTAGCCTGCCAGACTGGCTGGGGCTGTGTAATACTGTGCGTAATGGCTGTGTTTTCATTACCACGATGGGGTGCTATTGAAAATACGGCCTGAGCTTGCGAGCTGAGATTAATACTGCCAGGACCAATTTTTCCATTCGTGGGTATCTGGTTTTGGTGTCTACTAAAGATTTGCTCACGTAGTAGATCGGTTTTTGCTCAGCTCGTTCTTCTCTTATGAGGACGCCACTCACTGCGGCTTCGGAGATTGCTACGTATAGGTAAAGTGGCTCACCCTCAGTTGGTTTCGACAAAATGGGGGGATCGGAGAGGTACGCCTTTAGTTGCTTAAAGGCCTCTCCGCACTTGTCATCCCATATGAATTTTTTGTTTCCCTTTCGTAACTGGTAAAAAGGGAGACATTTATCGGTCGACCTGGAAATAAACCGATTTAACGCGACAATGCGGCCTGTCAGCCTTTGCACCTTTTTTACCGAGCTCGGAGGTTGCATTTTCTAGAACGCACTGATTTGTTTGGGGTTTGCTTCTATTCCTCGTTGAGTTACTATGTAACCTAGGAATTCGTCTGAGGCGACCCCGAAGGTGCACTTTGAAGGATTAAGTTTTATCACGTACTTGTTTAGTAAGGTGAAACATTCCCCCATCTGATTTATGTGATCTTCCTCTTTTAGAGATTTGACCAGCATGTCATCGATGTAGACTTCCATTGACTTACCCATGAGGCTAGCGAACATCTTGTTCATAAGTCTTTGGTAGGTTGCTCTTGCGTTTTTAAGGCCGAATGGCATCACCTTATAGAAGTACGTTCCTCGTTCCGTTATGAAGGATGTTTTGTCTTGGTCCTCAGGGTTCATTTGTATTTGGTTATATCCTGAGAATGCATCCATAAAGCTGAGGAGATGGTGTCCTGCAGTAGATTCCACCAACTGGTCGATGTGAGGTAGTGGGAAGCTTTCCTTAGGACATGCTTTGTTTAGATCTGTAAAATCTACGCATACTCTCCAGGTGCCATTTTATTTTACTACAACCGGATTTGCTAGCCAGTCAGGATATTTTACCTCTTTGATGAATCCAACGTTTAGTAATCTGGTGACTTCACTGGTAACAGCCTCGGTCTTATCAGGTCCAAATTTCTGACGTTTTTGACGTACTGGTTTGTGGTTTGGATCCACATTGAGCTCATGTGAAATGATGTTTAGATCGATTCCAGGCATGTCAGCTGTTGTCCATGCGAATGAGCCGAAATTTTCTTTGAGGAATGTTATTAACTGTTCTTTTTGAGATTTGCAGAGCTCGGACCCAATTCCTACTTTCTGGTTGGGATGAGACTCGTTGAACACGATTTTCTCGATAAAGTCTCTGCGAGTTCCGATGAAGACTGGACCACTTTTCTTTTTGGCTTGGCGGTATGTAAGCTCATCTTTTCGTTGTAGTTGGTATATAGCACTTTCTTTTGCGATCTGGAAACCTGCCAAGTAGCACATTCTGGATTCCTTTTGACTTCCCTTAATTGTTGCAATCCCATGCTGGGTGGGGAATTTTATGCACTGGTGGTATGTTGAGGACACAACCCTCATTGAATGTTTCCAGGTTCTTCCCAGGATGGCATTGAATGGAGCTGGCATGTCTATCACTGTGAATTCGACCATTCTTCTTACTTCGGCTGCTATTACAGGGAGTTTTATCGTTCCGAGAGATAGCGTGGTTTCTCCGGAAAAGCCGGTTAACACCATCTTATTTTCTTTGATTTCGTAATCTGGTATATCCATTTCCCTAAGGACGCTTAGGAGGATTAGTTCTACAGAGCTCCCCGTGTCTACGAGCATCTTGGTGAGCTCATATTCACCTACCTCTAGCATGATGAGGAGAGCATCGTCATGTGGAGAATCTAGCTCAACGGCCTCGCTTTCCCAGAACGAAATTTGCGTGTCGGGTCCCTTGAATAGGGTCCTGTCACGTGTGTCGGTGTTTACCCTTCGTTGATGTTTCTTAATTGAGTTTACGGAGTTGCGACATAGCTGGGATCCTCTATGAATAAAGTCAATTCTTTTCTTCGTGCTGGGATGAGGCAGATTTGTTTCCCTGTCTTTGGGGGAATCTCGCCTCGTCGCGTCCTCGGATGAACGTTCTCGCTTACGATCATCCTCGGACGGGCGATTCCGCCTTTCATCGTCTCGAACTGGGTAATAGTTCTTCATCGGAGGAGGTTTTTCCAGCTCGATTTTGCCCAACTCTCCTGCTGCGAATTTGGCAGCGAGCTGTTTCTTCACCTCATGACACTCTTCTGTCGAGTGGCCCTTAATCTTGTGGAAATCACACCACTTGCTGGGATCGTAAGGCTTGAATCTATTACGAGGCGGGCTTCCGACTGAGTATGAGTGTATCCCCTGGCTTTGTTTCTGATCTTGGGACTCCTTTTTCCTGGATTTTTTAGATCCTTGGGAGTTGGTTGTCTGAGCTTGCTTAGTCGAGGTTGCGGGTGCATGCTGCTTTGGTTGATCTGCACTCGCTTCTTCGAGGATAATCCAGCGCGAAGCGCGATGTAATGCATCATCTAGTGATACGGGCTCCGGAACTGTTAGCTCCTCAAAGAATTTTGAGGTTTTTAGCAATCCGTTTTGGAGTAGTAAAGCAGTAGTTGTAGTCTAGCTAGGGGTCGAACACAAGGATCCACAGAAATCACTCAATAAATTATTAGAATCAAGCTAAGCTAAGCAATTCAGTTTAAACAGGAAACAGTAAACGAGTTGTATTCAATTGGGAAAAGATAGGTTCAGGGATATTTCTCAGGAAATCAATGAATGCAAATAAACTAACTAATCAGGGTTCAGGTTAAGCACGGTTCTAGCACTCAAATCACTAATGCATAGTTAACCAACTGTCGTTGCGAAAACTATCTAAATCTAAACTTCAGAATCCCAAATTTCTTTGCAAATCCCTAAGAATAAATCAGCCTTAATTTCAAGTTTGATATGTTCACAAATAAATTAAACCAAATTTCTTTGCGAATAATCAATTTGCTCACCAAGGTTCTATCAGGTAACTAATCGCACTGTCGTGCCTAATCAATTATCCTAAGATCTAAGTTCTAGGTGATCAATCTAGAATTAGCTTTGAGAACAACCTAAGGCGAAGAACTAATTCAGATTATGAACCCTAAATAACTAATCAACCTAGCATTCAATGAAATCCCTTATGAGAATCCCCAAACCTAACAAGAGATCTACTCAGACATGAAGATTAAATTAATAAACATGTTTGAATAAATACTCTATATAAAATAATCAAGAAGGTTTTAGATCTGATCTCGGACGAAGGGAAATCAGACTTGTCTCAAACCATGCTTCTTAAGTAGACTTTCAAACACCTTATTGATGAAATGACTACCTCCATCACTAATTACCACTCTTGGAACTCCAAACCTTGGGAAAATGATGGACTTGAATAGTTTTAAGACAACCTTAGCATCGTTGGTCGGACTTGCAATGGCCTCCACCCATTTGGAGACGTAATCAACCGCCACCAATATGTATTGGTTACCATAAGATGACGGGAAAGGTCCCATAAAATCGATGTCCCATACGTCAAACATCTCCACCACAAGGATTGAGTTTTGGGGCATTTTGTCTCTCCTCCCAATATTCCCTTTCCTTTGGCACGCATCACATGTGGAGACAAAGAGGTGCGCATCCTTGAATAATGAAGGCTACCAAAAACCGGATTGCAAAACCTTTGTAGCGGTTTTGTAGGATGCATGATGACCACCATAGCTTGACCCGTGACAATGGAGTAGGATCCCTTGGACTTCTTCTTCCGTCACGCATCTCCTATACAAACCATCCGAGCACAGCTTGTATAAGTAGGGCTCGTCCCAATAGTATCTCGTCACGTCGTGGAAGAACTTCTACTTCTTATACCCATCCAAAGGTGGTTCCTTCCCGCACACTAAGTAGTTCACTAGGTCCGCAAACCATGGTAGTTTCTCGTCTTGTAACCCCTTAGCACTCTCTAGTCCTCGCACGGCTTCAACCCCTTTTTCAAGACACCAACAACCATGAGACTCTCATCGGGGAGCTTATCATCAATTGGGACAAGGTCTTCGATCCTCATTCTAGACAAGTGATCCGCGACCCATTCTCTATCCCCTTCTTGTCAACTATCTCCAAGTCAAACTCTTGTAGAAGCAAGATCCAACGGAGTAGCATCGACTTTGTGTCTTTCTTTGCATGAATGTATCTTAGGGCCGCGTGATCGGTGTAGACAATCACCTTTGATCCCACAATATAAGACCTAAATTTCTCCATTGCAAAAACCACGGCTAGCAATTCCTTTTCCGTTGTGGCATACTGGGCTTGAGTGTCATCTAAGGTCCTACTTGCATAGTAGATGACATTGGTCTTCTTGTCCTTCCTTTGACCCAAGACCGCTCCAACCGCGTAGTCCCTAGCATCACACATGATCTCGAAAGGAAGATCCCAATCTAGGGCTTGGACAATGGGAGCACTAACCAACGCCTTCTTGATCTCTAGAAACGCTACCATACACTCCTCATCAAAGACGAACTCAACCTCCTTGCAAATTAGCCTTGTGATAGGCCTTGTGATTTTCGAGAAGTCTTTGATGAACCTTCGGTAGAACCCCGCATGACCCAGGAAAGACCGGATGTCCTTGACCGACTTAGGCGGCTCTAAGCTAACCATCAACTCTATCTTGGCCTTGTCTACCTCGATCCCTTTCTCGGAGATCTTATGCCCAAGCACGATGCCTTCAAGTACCATGAAATGGCACTTCTCCCAATTGAGTAACAAGTTTGCTTCTTCGCATTGTTGTAAGACCCTACAAAGATTAGACAAGCAAACACCAAAAGAAGACCCATACACGGAGAAGTCGTCCATAAAGACTTCAACCATGTCTTCAATAAGATCAGAGAAAATGGACATCATATAACGTTGTCTTCAATAAGATCAGAGAAAATGGACATCATATAAGATCAGAGAAAATGAGAAAATTGGGAGATTTTATTCCTCAGATCCTCGGATCGTGCATCATCATAGAAGTTGATCAGGAAGGCTCTCTTAGTGTCCTCCCAAGTAGTTAGCGAACCAGGAGGTAGCTGCCTCATCCAGTAGGTCGCATCTCCACCTAGAGAGTAGGGGAAAAGCTTGCAGAAGAGATAGTCGTAGGACACTCCATTGCTCTTGATGCTAGTGACCAAGTCCTCGAACTTCTCCACATGGTCCATTGGATGTTCATGAGGAAGACCATGAAAGAGATGCTGTCCCACAAGAGAAAAGTAAGCGGGCTTCAGCTCAAAGTCATTTCTCTCAAACGCAGGAGGACGAATCGCTGACCGATTGGCGAAAAACCGGTCAGGCCTGTTGTACTCACCAATCGTCCTTCCACGATTAACCACAACATTCATCGCGTTCCCGGCGACATTCGCAGCGACAACAGGAGCAGGTGGCATGACGATCCCCTCTCCATCCAGACGTTGTCCTTGCTCATTGCACAACCGACCATCTTGGTCTCTGTAAGCACCAGCTGCATCTTGAACCAAGCCCACTTGATTGTTGTTCATCTTAGCTGATTTCTTTTCTTTCCTGCTTGTGCGTTCCACAAGTGCTAGCTGTTCCAGTGATAGATCAACTAGCGGGGTGTTCTTGTTGCTTCTGGTTTTGATATTAGGCATACACCTGAAAACAAAAACAAAGAACGTAAGTAACTGAAATATACGTCAGGTATCGACCGATACCAGCAGGGTATCGATCGATACTAGGCGATTTAGACGAATTTCTTAGCTAAAATCTAATGGCGAATTGAGTCCCCGACAACGGCGCCAAATTTGATATGCTCAAATTAATACCCTAAGATACTAAAGCATTTGTCGTAGTATAGCTAGGGGTCGAACCACAAAGACTCAAGATTTCACACAGTAGATTATATAGATCCAAAATACGCTAAATCAGAAGATGTAAACGAAAACAAGTACGCAATTAAAAGTGTTGTAAATCAATGGAGGAAAATATAGGCCCAGGGTTTTTCTCAGGAAATCAATGAATGCAGCTAAATAACGAACAGGATTCAGATTAAGCACGGTTCTTGAACTCAAATCACTAAAGTATAGCTAACCAACTCTCGTTGCGAAAACTATCTAAATCTAAATCCTAGGAATTCCAAATCTCTTTGCGAATCCTAAATTCTAAATCAGCTTTAAAGTTCAGGTTTGATATGTTCACAAATCAATTAAACCAAATCTCTTTGTGAATAATCAATTTGCTCACCCTAAGTTCTATCAGGTAATTAATCGCACTCTCGTGCTTAATCAATTATCCTAAGATCTAAGTTCCAGATTCGTCAACCTAGAATTAGCTTTGAGAACAACATATGGTGAAGAACTAATTCAGATAGTGAATCCTAAACAGATAATTAACATAGCATTCAAAGAAATCCTTTATGAGAAAATCCTAAACCTAAAGTGGATCTACTCAGACATGGGGAATGAAACAATCAACATAACTGAATAAATCATCAAATAAATAATCAGAAAGGTTTTGAGATCTGATCTCGGACGAAGGGAGATTCAGACTTGTCTCTCTAAAACCAAAATAAAATCAAAGTATAAAATAAAGCATATAATAAAGCATAGCCTAAACAGGTGGCTGAAAACACGTTCTGGGCCATCTTGTAAATATCATAGTCTTCTGGGCCAATTCTACAATTCTTCAACTCTTCAATAAGTCGCGATCCTTATGTTTCCTCTTCAATAAATCATCTTGTAAATACTCAGGTGATTTTTTCTCAGCTACACGGATCTCTGCTTCGCTCCAGAATGTTCCAGAATGCTCCAATATCTCCAATTATGCTCCAAACGTGCTATAACCTGTAAAAGACTCTAAAAGACTACAAAACACTAGAAAGACTCTATAAAAAGGACTTATATCATGGCCTAAAAGGGGTAAAAACCATGATATATCAGTAAGGTTTTTTCCCATTAGTGAGCCTTGTCACCCAAAGAGAACGGGAAGAGACGAAGTTTGACCCAAAGAGAACGGGAAGAGACGAAGTTTGAACCCATCTTCGGAGACCCCATTAATCTTAGTGAGACCACATATCCGGTCAAATTGGTCGATGTGGTCTAAATGATCCTCCATGGACAAACCATGAAACTTGTTGTCTTGAACCATGTTGATAACCCCCAGTTTCACTTCGAAGTTGTTGTTCTCTACCGGTGGAGCTTGAATCCCTTGCCGGTTTTGGTGAGCATTAGCGGCATCACCCTCTCCAACAACGTTTCTAGCTCTTGGTGGATGGTTGGGACGGTTTTGTGGGTGATGGTTTCCATTGCCACCACCTCCTTGGTTGTTCCCATTCCCATCGTTTCTTTGGTGCAGAATGTTCTCATGAACGTTCCCGAGTGGAATATCATGAAGATCTTCCATTTCGTTGACAACTTCTTCTCGTACTCTTACTCGGCTTGGTCGTGCTCTTGAACCTCTATCAAGTTGATCAATGTCGTCCCTCGGTTCTACTAGGTTAGTATTGCCACGGGAACGGGTATGCATGCACCTATAGAGAAGAAGAGCAATAGGAAGTAAAGAAGATTAGTAATCTTAGTAGAAAATAAAACTTAAGCTCACTAAGAACCCAAATCTTAATGCTAAAACAAATCCCAATATGGCAACGGTGCCAAATTGATACAGAACTTTTTAGTCTCTAGGAGGTATCAATAACTCCAATACGTGTAGTATGAAGGTTATCAATCCATAAAGGGACTTATCCTAAACACTGAGAATGCAAGGAACAATTGTAAGTTAAGCTAAACAAGTGTGTTGTGATTAAGTAACTAAATTAAGGCAACTAAGCAACTAAACAAGATATAAATCAATAAGCAAACGCGGATTCAAAGATAGGATTATGGATATAAGATGACTCAAGTTCAATTCATGATGTTCATTTACTCAACAAGATAATCCCTAGGCATAAGATCCTAAACTTGATTAATTCTCTTTCAAGCAATTAATCACTATGCTAATCACCTAATCCATTAACAAACTCTTATTTGTGGATCATTGATTAGCAAGCATTAAGTTTAAATCAACAAGATCAACCAAAAATACACCCTAGACAACTATTTTCATAGGCTAGGAATGTAAATCTCTTGTTTAATTCATCAAGGGATTTCATCAAACACTTGGTGTGCATGAAATGCCTTATGATCTAAACCTACTTTTTCAAGCTAGAGTTAGCCTTAAGATCACTAAACAAGAAGGGATATAAGAAGATCTAACCCTAAACACCATGAATCAAGCCTAAGAACATCCTAATCTATCCCATCTCTAAACCCTAAAAGACTACTCAAGATCCATCAAGAACACCTCAAAATCGATTTGGATAAGAGATGAATTCGTTGATGGGTAATGGATAATCAAGATAAAAAGAAGATAGATGGAAGGGATTGATGGAAACAAATACTAAATTGCATAAACAAAGAGAATCTCACTTACAAATCTCAAGTTCTCTCTCAAAGGTGATGGTTTTAGACTTAAGAAAAGCTTTCTCCCCATAAAATTAGGGTTTTTAGAGTATTTATAATAAAGATAGGGGAAACGGGTCAACCCGGAACAAACCGGTTTTTGACCCGGACATTTTGGATCGCAAATCGTCGAGGCTTTGTGTGCCGGGCTGATGCATATAAGGATGATGGACCGGGATGAGAGATTTTAGCCGAGAGAAATGATCACGGGTTGATTCAAGCCTGGACACGCAGCCGGCATATCTCCTGCCGAGGGATTTCTTGTGCCGGCTAACTTCTGACCGGGACGATGCTGAGGGAGAAATCGCCGAGAGATTTGGTCCCGAGTTGATTCTAGCCGGGACACGCAGCCGGCATATCTCCTACCGAGGGAAAACTCTTGTGCCGGCTGAGGGACTTCTTGTGTCGGGTAACTTCTGACCGGGACGATGCTGAGGGAGAAATTGTCGAGAGATTGTGTGTCGGGGTTATTCTAGTCGGGACAATGGGCCGGCATATATCTTGCCCGAGGAGCAATCGCGTGCCGGCTGAGGGGTTTCTTCGTGCCGGCTAACTTCTAGGCGGGACGATGCTGAAGAGTTTTTAGCCGAGAGATTATGTCCCGGGGGAAATCAGTCCGGGACGAGAGGCCGGTGCTGAGGGATTTCTTCGAGGGAGTAGTATATCCGAGCTTTCACGTTTCTAACCATCGCTTCAAGATCCCGAGCTAAGTGCGAACTTCCCCATTCTATCGGAAAGCCTCCAAAGTACCTAATAAGGACTCTAAAACATGCAAGACTCTCTAGGACATATTATGAGACACCTAAACTCTAATTTGGACAAAACAATTAAGAAAAAGCTATGAAACCATATGCATATGAGATGAAACTTATGCTAAATGAATGCATGAAAGGGACAAAATATGGGAATATCACCAACTACTCTCAAGGGATCCACGAGCCTCCTTACTACCTAGACGAGCCTTTTGCGTCTCCCATTGTCAACTCTAGACAACGTTCATACCATCAACACCATCAATTCTCGGACCAGTACGTGTTCAACTCAGAGATTAGCGTGCGTCTGGACGCAATCAACATCATGCTTAATCAGTACCTCGATTGCCAAGTCGTGACCAAGGCGACCATGAACAAAAGGCTAGATACAATCTACACCGAATTCAACGAGAAGTTTGATGACCTTGTTGTTCACATCACCGCCCTTGAGGAACAAACTCTACAAGACGCTGCTGCTATCCAAGAAAGGACAAAAATCATGGAGGAGGAACAAACGAAGCAAAAATACGATATTTTTCAAAATTCCATGGAGATTCGCGATTCAAAGCAAGAAATTAAAGAGACTAGTGAGTTTGCCTCTTGGTATATTGAGAAGACTGATGATGAACTTCAAGAAGTCGAGTATCGTCTCAGCATACTCGAATACAAGGTTAGAGAAGCCGATGCTTCGGTTAGTCACTTATCCAACATACAAAAGTCAAAGAAGCCTTGTATGGGGGGAACTGTTTAAAGATCATGAGAAGCATGATTCAACACTTGATGACAATGTTCCTTACCTAGAGGAGAAGCCAAATGACCCTCAAGAACCAGAAAACACCAAAGGAGATGAAGAAGATAACGAATCGGTCAAGTCCCCACGGACTCCTCTCACCACTGGTGCGGGCCTCCCAGCCGCGGCCAGCCCCTCCTCCGCCGTGCCTCCGTCAACCAGACCCGCGGACATGCCTCACTCCGCCGCGCCTCCACTCCTCGGACCCGCGGCCAGCCTCTGCTCGTCTCCCCTCGAATCGATCGAATCCCGTACACTCCCCTTTGAGCAAGTTGCACTCCCCACTGATTCTCAAGCCTCAACAGAGCCTACAACTAACCTAGAACAAGACTTCATTGCACCGTGCAAAAATTTTTTATCAGCCCAATCCTCCAATGAAGTCGAAGAACAATACTCCGAAGAAGAAGACTCGAGGTTATTCTTTCGAAAATCAGATTTCCGCTGATTGAGTGACTCTGACCTTGAACCAACACCACCACCAAGCCCAATATCGGAAGAGCCAAGGACAGAATGCATCACCCAAGAGAGATTCATCGAATTTGATAGATTTGTGAAATCAATCCCGATATGCACACATCCTTCGAAGAAGTTTGGGAAAAAGGACCTACGTACGCTTTCTTCCGCTACAGCAATGAGAGCAGGGAAGACATTCACGCCTATTTCATGAGAGCAAGACGCTCAACAACACCCTATGCCGCTTCCCATGCTATCCGAATCTACCGTCCCGAGAGGTACTGAGAGTACCCAAATAAGATAAGCCGAGAGAAGTTAGTGGAATTCAACAACGCGATTCATAATCTACCTAGTGGTACTACTTTTGCTAGAGCTTACATGGATCATATGATTGGTCATTTCTTTTGTGAAAGCAAGGAATCCATAACGGAGATAGAAGATCTTTTCGACAATGTCATGAACGGAAAACCCGTTAGGAGTCTCCACAAAATCGAAGAACAAGGTCAGTTCCTTATCACTTCTAGCATATGTGGAGTTGAATTTAAGAACGTTCTTTGTGATTCCGGAGCTTTCTTGAGCATCATGTCAAAATCGACCGCAAAGCGCATTGGTATTAAGAACATACACCGTACCTGGACAATAATCAGCATGGCCGACAAGACTTGTGCCGCACCAAAAGGGATTGCCCGAGACATGCCAATAAGAATCAAAGATTGCATAGCCCCCTTCGATTTTTACATCGTCTAAACAACGAAGAAAGATGCAACACCGATAATTCTAGGATGGACGTTTTTATCAACCGTTGGAGCTATCATGGATTGGCCAAATCGACATGTTTCATTCGCTAACATCGACAAATACGTGTTCTACACTGCCATACCACTCAAAATAGGAGAAGAGAGACGTTCTAGCACGATGGATCCCGAACTAGATCCTGATCCCGATCCACGAACAAGCGATGATTCACATGACGAGGAAACCAAAAGAAGATCAAAGAAGACTTGTCATAAGACGATGTATTTCTACGACTAAGCTCACCTCGATACCAACGTCGAGCTAAACGACTTTAAACAAAAGCGCTCAATGGGAGACAACCCATTTTAGGTACGTTTTTCTCTCTAGTTTTTCTTTCTTTTTCTACTAACTTTTTCTTTTCTTAGTTTTCCGTTTTCTAAAAAACCAAAAAACACACAAAAATCAAAAAACCGAAAAGACAAAAAGATGGAGACACGGTTCGAAGCTGCTTGGTCCAGCACGAACCGCAAGGAAGTACTTGACCCCAAAAGAAGCTCGGCCGCGGCTGCACAAGCCGGACCCACGGCGAGCTAGCCCTTGGCCGCGGTCGCAATCAACGGACTCGCGGCCAGCTTGCAATTGGTCGCGGCTGCAGCCCTTTGACCCGTGGCAAGCCCCCTGTCGATCCCGAACGATTTGTTTCGTTCCTCGATCGATTCCAAACCATTCCCAAACATCCCCACATCCATTCCCATCACCATATCATCATCTACCACCCCTAAATCACCACCATTCCATTCCCAAATCCATTCCTCGACCGCCTAGTTTCTTTTTCCTTAAACTTTTTCAATTATTACATATATCTATTATTTGTCCTTACCAGATTTATTTCACACTGGGGACAGTGTGATTTAAGTCTGGGGGAGGATTCCATCCCTTACTAACCACCACTTCTTTCATTTGTGTTTGCACTTTGTATTTTTCGAATTTTTTCTTAAACAATTTCAAGTTTTTCGAAAAGCGTAGGAATACTTTTGAGGGAATAATGAAAGAAATCCATGACGATAACCGGCCAGTGTGCTTCTACGCTATCTCCTAGTAACATGCTCTTTCGTAATTTTGTTCTAGACTAGGCGGTAGCTAGAGTTTCTGTTAATGCGAAATCCCCAGAGAAATTTGGACCGTAGAGATTCTCTAGGATGGAATATGCTAGCTCTATTTTATTAGGACTTAATCTTGACTTAATTTTCTCATCAAAGGTTTAGGCAAAGATAACGAATCATACATTCATGATGTTCTTTCACCTTTTACCACTCTTCGTTGTACATGAATGGCTACCTCATCTTTAGTTGGTATCCCACCCGAAACTTAACCTTTGTTCAAACCTCATGCAACTCTCTTTGTAACTTATGTGCAAAAACGCCAGAGAGGGAGGAACGACACATCTTTCAGTCACTAAAGACGAAGACTATACGCGATCGGTGGTGGTGAATTCAACAAAGACACGAGTTTGGTTATGCCTTGGAAAAACTCAAAATCATGGTAAATTTTCGTTCCCCTAAGACTATATTTCAATAAAAAGCGTTTCCCCCTTTAAAAAAAAAAAAAAAATCGAAAATAAGTGAAAGGGAAAGGAAACAAAAGCCTTAAAAGAGTCTAGGTTGGTCAAAATACTTATGAGGCATCCATGGTTCGTTTGTGAGAAGTTTGTCATTCCGAGCCCACAGAAAATTATAAGTCTGGGGAATGACAAAAAACTTATGTTTTCGGAAGAAGGAGGAAGTGCAACGTTTTTACGCAAGAAGAAAAGACTGGAAGTTGTGGTGATCAATAGGTCCTTCCTCTCTTGCTGTTTTGCATAATATCTCGCACCCTCCGGAAAAATTATGGTAACCCGAAACACTCTTAACCGCACCTCTAAATGTCTTTAAAACCTAACCTTGATTGTCTTCGTTTAATCCTTTTGATGAGAAACCCACACCTATACTTAATGAATGTAGAGAGCTAGTTGACCTGATTTTTGGATTTTGAAAGTTTATATTTCGTATGACGGATACCGTGGACTAGTGTTACGGGAACTTCTAGTGAGAATTTTCTAGGCTAGATTGTGATTGATGTAGTTAGATGGTTATGGTTTAGAAGGACGGTCTCGGAGATTTCTAGTTCCCGATGATTTTCGTTTGATCATTTCCGAGCTTGAGCTTTGTCCTGTTTGAGGACAAACAAGGTTTAAGTCTAGGGGTGTGATATTTTTACCCGTTTAGTTATATGTTTTAGAACACTTTAATAAGTGTTCCGCTTGGTTTTCTACGCTTTTATTACGTGTTTCATATGTTTGTGGTTTTAAGACTCTTTTCAGGTAACTCGGGATTAAAGAGTGCATTTTGGAGAGAAAAATACGTTTTTGGATAAACTTGGATCGTCTAGAAGTCTTGCAATCAAAGAAGACCTTTTCAACGTCTGATCATCACCAAATTTGGATACAACAAAGTAGAGACAACCAGATTTCAAATGCAATTGGATTGGGAACAATCCAATGGTTGATTCCTAAAATATATCCGAAGCATTGAAGGCAGATAAAGCTGCCCCGAAGACGAAGCCGCCGTGGGTCAAGGAGCCGGAGCCGCAGCCAAGAACCATTCTGCCGCCCCTGAAGCCACCCCACCCGTGGCCATAAGCCACTTTGCCGCGGCCAGCTAAGATGGAGCCGCGGCCAGGCCTATTTTCGCCCAAGACGATCCGTTTCTTCACCCGAGGCCAAAACTGTCTTTTCCCGTCAAATCCTAAAACGACCTAAGCTTGTTGAAGACCTATATATACATGTTTTAGACAGAAATTTCGAGAATCCAACCCTAGACACATTCTACACATTATTTTGCTTTCATTCTTGTATTCTTGCATCGAGATTTTCAGGATTGGTGAGGAGGTTTCTCACCGAAGTTGGTTCTTGTTCGTGAGGCTTCTTCACCAATCTTATGATTAATTTAATTATGTCTTTTCCAGTATGTGCGAGTGGTTTAGATTGTTGGGTTTAAAGGATTATCGAGGGGAATTCTATGTTCGATAAGGATTTCACTCGGTAAACCCTAGCCGATTTGTAGAGCTCTTCTTGTGGAAAGTTGTTAATGCATGAATCTAGTGTAACAAACCAGAGGCTGATAGGGGGAGTTTAGAACCACGGAAGTGTTGCATCAAATCACCAGAAAAGTTCATCCACAAGGCGTGCGCGTCGTAAGATTTCGGAAGTATACTTACAAAGTGTCGTGAACCTATGGACCCACTAGCATATCACAATCTTACGTGCGGCAAGAGACAGAAGCTACTGGTCGAGTGAATAGATTGTAGGGCGTAGGTTATACGAAAGTAGACTACGTCATTATTCTGTCTTGTTTGTGGAGTTATAATCTAGAAACATCGGTTACTAATGAGCTAGGGGCCATTTAATTGAATCGAGCATACCCCGAGATATTCCTCTCAACCCAGCAACGTTTTAGAATAAGTTACAACCGTCTTTAGTAGTGTAGTTTAGCAATAGAGTCCGTAGAATTAGTTTAGTCATCGATTTCATTAGGTCTAGGTTAGTAGTCAATTCTCTTAGGTATTAGATTAGTTTTAGAATTTCTTAGGATAGATTTAGTTTCTCTTAGCATTAGTTTAATAGTGGTCGATTTTCTTAGATTATATTAGTAGAAGTTTTCCGTTTTTTGTTCTTTACAATTCTAGTTACAAAAACCCTATAAAAATATATTCGGTCTAGGTTTATTTACTATACAATGTCTAAGGTCTCATAGAACAGCACCCTCTCCATGTGGATCGATACCTCAAGTACTACAACGCACATATGTGCACTTGCAGGCATTAAGGTTTACAAATTTAAGACTTGAAGTTTCGGAGACGAATCCGATACGCATGAGTACCCACAATTTTCAGTCACTCCTTGCTCGCATAAGTGTTGCTGCAAAACTCCTCCTTCGTCGGGACTCTTCTCCCTTTGACAGAACTATTTTGTCGTTCCCCTGGACTTAGATTTTTCTCCGGGAAATGATTCGAACGGCTTCTTACTCTTCACATATTAAAACATAGTTGCCATGGTAAAAATATAGACTACTCTAAGACTCTTAGGCTTTTATATCCTTTCCATTTTTTTTTAGAAAGGGGAAACGCCTTTAAACGAGAGCCTTAGAGAGTACGAAAATTACCGGTTACAAACGATTTTCAAGGCAACTTTTTAGCTTGATTTGTCGATACCTCCACAACCGATTCCGTCTAGTCCCTCGTCTTCTCGAGTGACTGAAAAACTGTTTAGTTCCTTCCTCTCCGGCGTTTTTGCACATATTTGCACATAAGACAACAAGAGAGTTCCATGAGGTTTGAACAAAGGTTACGTTTTGGGTGGGATACCGGCTAAAGATGAACCGATCATCTAGGACAACAAAGAGTGGTAAAAAAATGAAAAAGATGTCCTAGATGTATGACTCGCTGTCTCGCCTAAAACAATTAATAAGAAAATTAAATATCGATTAAGTCCAAATAGAATGAGCTAGTATATCCTGTCAGAAAGAATTTCTATGGCTCGAAATCCTCTGGGGAAATAGCGTAGAAGCACACTGGTCTATATCATCATAGATTTTGTTCTTATGTTCCTGAAAAATACTTAATAAAAAATATTACACGAGGTCTTAAAAATTCAGCGAGAATTAAAAAGATCCAAAGAAAGAAAATAGATTAGTAATGGATAAACATCCTCCCCCATACTTAAATCAAACTGTCCTCAGTGTGAAAAAGTTAGTGAAAAGATGGTAAACTTATTAAAATAAAAGATAAGGTGAGAGAGATCGATTAAACCGTTGTGGTGAAGTGCATGGCTAGGCGTTGCCTGAGCCATCTGTCTCGGAGTCGGGCGTGTTGCCATCGAACTGGTGGTGCTCTTCGAGGAAACGCATCATGCGCATGTATCGTCTCAATTGTTGTGCTATCTTCTTCTCCATGGCTGCGTATTCTGGTCCGTGTTCGTGAGACCAACTCGCGGATGGTGCACGGGCCTGTGATTGTTGAAGTAGTCGAGCTTGCTCTGTCTCGGCGTCTCAGTTGGCTTTGGTCACTAGGAACTGTCCAATCGTGTACGGTAGGCGTGGGACTGTAGGTATGTAGTCCATCGCCTCCGGTATCCATCTAGGTGCTGCTCCTTCTCGGAGTCAAGGGACATAGTTAAAAGGTAAGAAAACAAAGTATGACTCACCGACATTAGTGAAATATTTGTAACCAAATCTGTCGGGGTCGAGTGAAGCGCGAGAGATCGTGCGGTCTCGGGAAAATTGCATCAAGTCGAACTAGCTTCCTTGGAGTGGAACCTCGTTCGAGAAATCGAAGTGCACGGCTTGTAAAATTGCCGTGATGATGCTTCTGAAAGCGGTGGTAGCGTCCTCGGGTTTTGTTGCGGGCATGTCATGTTTCACCTTCACCAAGTTCTTCGCGACGATACAAGCATAGCAAGTATAGTGCGGGTCGTCGGTGAAAGGTAATTTAAGGGTGCCAAGCTCGACTTTGAGGACACTCCCCACGTTCGCTCTCGAGAATATGGTGTGCACTAAGAGCTTGTGTGTATAGCGGACAACGAGATGCGTGAGTAGGGCGGCTTTGGACCGTCTAATGTCGTAGACGCCTTGTCCCATTATGCTCCATAGACCTTCATCGGGATTCTCCTCGGGGTGAATCTCGTCGAGATATTGAAGATTCAAAGCTTCACAAAGTTCTGGGATCGTTAGAGTATAAGAATATCCGCGAACGTTAAAAATAGGTGTACCGTCGTTCGCTCTGGTATTAGATTGCTTCTTGTAGCACATGGTGACAGTCGATAAGAATTCTTTGGTGAGATCTTCATAGGTAGGGAGGTTGAGCTCCATGAAAGGTCGAAGGTTAAGTGCGTCGAGATACCAAATCACGTCTTCTCTAATCCCGAGTGCGTCGAGTAATCTATGCGAGGTGTTGATTTGATAACCATCTTGTTGAGCTGCTCAAGTTAATTGATATTCGGGTCCATAGGTTTCCCGACATATCGTACTTTCGGTCTTCGTTCCGGAGGTGGTGTTGGTTCGCGAGGAGGAGAAGGTGTCGGGTCACGTCGCGGTGGTGGCACACGAGTTCTAGTCGAGCTTTGTCGACTTGCCAAGAACTTGCCAAGATTTGTGTCATCTCCTACGCTTCCTGTATCCGAGCTCGCTTCGCTCCCCTCGGTTTGATTAAGTGGTTGATCTCCGTGATGACTCTCCTATGTAACCGCTCTTCTTTGAGCGAGTTATTCTCATTCTCTCATGGTCCATTGTTCCTACAAAATAGAAAAAATTCTTGGAAAAAATATGAATATGGTTGTAATTGAAAATTTTCATTATGCGAATATATTAATTCTAGTATCAATTCAATCAATCAAACGAGAAAAATTGCTCACAAGTTTAAACAAATCGAGTTCATGATCGTGAATTCCGGGTTTTTGATGTTCTTGCATAAAAGTTTCTAGATATTGATTTTAAGTTCAACTTTATGCAAATTTCAGTAGATTACCGTTTGCTAATTTACGATATAACTATACTTGTTCAAATTGATCAAAATTAATCTCCAAATTAATCTCATAAAAATCTCAAATCCAAGGGAATTAAGTGCTAAAATTGAAGTTCTAATCATTCTAGAAGTCCAATATAGAAACAATTTATAACCATCAAAGACATAGATCTAACGAATTCAAGAAAAACACTAGGTTTTTGTTCATATGAAAAAACTAGAGATTTCGGTTTGTGCCTTGTTGGAATTGACGCGATGAGTGAGGAATTGAAATCTTCTCCGAAAAAGAGTGAGAATGGACAGAAGAATTTTTGAAAAAGCTTTTGAATTGAAAAATGACGTTCTTACTCAAAATCTCCAAGTCTTTTGGAAGAGAAGAAGAAAGAGAGCTTGAATCTTGAAATTCTCTTTTTGTTCTTTGAAAAGTTGTTTTTATGTAAAAAGAAGTTTTCTGTTTTTTTTTTTTCAAAACACTTTTGTGACTTACCTTAGCGGGACACGGGAATTAAACCGGGTTTGGTTCAATTTCACGTCGGAAACATGTTCGGGATTGCACGGTTTAGTGTCGGGAATGGTCGGTATTGGTTTCGGCTCGGAATGGGCTGGCCCCAGGTCCATCTTGCGTGACCGCGGCCAAGTGTCTTCTCGGGTCGTTTTCTCCTTTGTTCCTTCGTCGTTTCACGATCTGTTTCGAACGTCGTCTTCATTTTTTTGTGTTTTCTGATTTTTTGAATGTTTTTGTTTTTTTTTTTTGTTATATAAAGTCTGAAACCCTAAAAAGAAAAACGTCAATAGAAAAAGAAAGAAAAATTAAAAGAAAAACGTACCGAATGGGTTGCCTCCCATCAAGCGCTTTTGGTTAAAGTCGTTAGCTCGACTTTTTGGTGAGACTAGGCGTGAGCAGTAGATGTCTCGGGAACAAATGTTCCTTTGGCATCGTCTTGTTTATGACGTGTTTCGCCTTTCTTCGTTATCATATTCTTCTTTCCGCATTTTTTAGGAATTTTCACTTCTCGAAGAGCTTGTTTCGTCTTCTCAATCATTCCTTCCACTTTCTCATCCTTGGTGTCTTTTAAATCTGGTGCAATTTTAATCGTGATTTTTGCAAATGGTTTAGAAGTGAACGGTGGACTTACCTTGGGTGGTTCCGTCTTAATCAACTCATATTTCTCTTTTCCTTTACGGAAAATCGAGTTTTTCATCTTATGTTCATCCCTTGGGTTTGGAATTTCGTCCGGGACAGTAGGATAGAGCCTCCTTCGATCCACATTCAAGAAGACGGCTTGACGGTTGGCATGATCAAGGTTGGCGCCAACGGTAGCTAAGAAGGGTCAACCAAAATCAACGGTCTATCCTTGTCTCGTTCCGTTTCGAGGACTTGAAAATCAGCGGGAACATCTTGTTCCCAATAAGTATTTGAAGATCATGGATCGCTCCTTCGGGTTTCCTTTGTGATGAGTCCCCAAAAATTATGCTCACGGTAGATGGCGTGAGATTCATTATACCGAGGTTCTCGGCAAATGTCTTAGACATGATGTTGACGTTGGCTCCGGAATCACACAAACAATCTGCAAAATAAATTCCCGAAATCCAACAAGAAACAGAAAAACATCCCGGATCTTCGGCTTTTCAAAGCCTTTGAAGCGGGATTAGTTTCGGTACCTCGAATGGTGGTTTTTGGATCATCATGGATTTGGTAATGACTTTTCCATAGAGTGGGATGAATTTTGGAACTTCTCTAGGCTCCATCTTAGCATCGACTTCCTTCTCGGGTATGGTGGAAATCACGTTGCAAAATCTCTTCGGGTTATCTTCCACTCTTCTTGATAAAATTCCGCTCGGTCTCTTAGTGGAGTCCGCGGTTTGAGAGACTTGCATATCCAACTTCTTGACATAGGTTGAAAGAGATTCAAATTTCCCATTCAAGTCGTTTTACATACAATCGACCTTGGTGTTAAAATCTTTCGTCGTCTTCTCGTTGCTTTGAGCGAGGAGTTGAATTGATCGCTCGAGTTTCGCTATTTGGGCAGCAAGTTGAGAGTTAGAGATACATTGTTGCTGCGTGTTTGAGTTGTTGTAAAGAGCGGCTTGAGCATTGAAGGGCGGTCTCGGTTGGAAGTTCCCATTTCCTCCATAGTTTCCGTTTTGGAACCGGTTTTGGTATGGCCTTGATTGTTGTGGATATGGCTGATCTTGATGGTTCTCCAAGTTTGGGTTTTGATAAGAGAGGTTGTTAAAGTTGGCGTTTCGGAAGTTGTTGTTGAATCCGTTGTTGAAACGGCTTTGGTATTGATCTTGTGCTCCCACATAGTTAACTTCTTTTTTCTTGAAAATACGAACTGTTGTTGTCGGGTTCGTAATAAGTGTCACCATCGACTCCAACAGTAGCTTCACAAGCATGTACTTGGAGGTTTTGGTTGTTGAGAAGTCGGTTCATCATGATTTTTAGCTCGGAAATCTCTTTCGATTCTGACACGTTCGATGTAGTCGATCTATTGTAGTCGGAAGAATTGTTGCTGTCCAACATAGCAAGATTTTCGATGAGAGCTCTTCTTTGGTTGATGGTCTTCATGTAGAAGTCTCCATTGCTGGTTGTGTCGAGAGAAAGTTGATATTTCGGTAGTAATCCTCGGTAGAAAGTGTTGAGCACATTCGGACCGGAGAAACCGTGATGAGGGCAATCTCTCTCGTACTCCTTGAAACGTTCCCACCCTTCATAGAAAGACTCCACCGGTTGTTGATGGAAACTTTGGATTTTTTTTCTTAGCGCGTTGGATCTCGACTTTGTGTAGAAGTGGTTTAAGAAGGCGGCTTTGCACTCTTCCCAATTAGTAATAGATCATGCGGGCACCTCCTCCATAGTCGAACTTCTAATACAAGTTTGTTTCTTAGATGCCCATGAAATGGCACCTCCCCCAAGTAAGAACACCCAACCACTTGTAGAAGAATGATCTTCCACGTTGGTAATCTAACTTGCATCCGAATATCCTTCTAGACTGAAGGAAATCCGACATATGACAAACCATAATTTATCGTTCCTTTCAAGTACTTGACCACCCTCCTTATAGCTTGCCAATGATGAGTGCTAGGATTACTAGTGTATCTACTCAACCTTCCTACCGCATAAGATATATATGGTCTAGTGCTCGTCATGGCATACATTAAGCAACCAATTACTCGTGAGTACTCGAGTTGTGATACTGCTTGTCCCATATTAGGCATAAGCTTCACACTCGCGTCCATGGGAGTGCTCACGGGAGAACAATTCTCATAATTGAACTTTTCAAGCACTTTTTCAATGTAATGTGATTGTGTTAAAGATAGTCCTTTGTTCTCACGCTTGATTCGAATTCCAAGAATCATGTCCGCCTCCCCCATGTCTTTCATGGCAAAATTT
Organism: Eutrema yunnanense; assembly: GCA_002933935.1. Classification (NCBI taxonomy): domain Eukaryota; kingdom Viridiplantae; phylum Streptophyta; class Magnoliopsida; order Brassicales; family Brassicaceae; genus Eutrema; species Eutrema yunnanense. The sequence goes on along the minus strand of PKML01059034.1, from coordinate 17,239 downwards.
GATGACAAAACCTCATTTGTAAGTTTTACTTGTCTAAGGTTTGTGCCAAAGATCAACATGTCATCAACATATAAACAAATGATCACTCCGTTACCAGAATCATCAAATTTGCTATATAAACACTTGTCCTACTGATTTAATTTGAATCCATTTGATAAGACAACTTCATCAAACCTTTGATGCCATTGCTTAGGTGCTTGCTTTATCCCATACAATGACTTTATCAACTTACACACCTTATGCTCTTGACCAGGCATAACAAATCATTCGGGTTGTTTCATATACACCTCTTCTTCTAAGACACCGTTCAAGAACGCCGTCTTAACATCCATTTGGTGGATCACAAGATTATGAATGGCTGCTAAACCAATTAATAATCTAATAGAAGAGATTCTAACAACAGGAACATACGTATCGAAGTAGTCAATGCCTTCTCTTTGTCTAAAGCCTTGAATAACCAATCGAGCCTTAAACTTGTCGATTGTTCCATCGACTTTCATCTTCTTCTTGAAGATCCACTTGCAGCCTAAAGGCTTGCAACCAAGTGGGAGATCCGTTAAGACCCAAGTATTATTTTCTACAATAAAATCCATCTCATCATTTACCGCTTCTTTCCAAAACGTAACATCTTGTGATTTCATGGCCTCATCAAAAGTTCTAGGGTCCTCATCAACAAGATAACAATATGAGTATTGGAAACCGACCTCATCTCTTGACCCTTCAACTAAATAAAGCTGGAAATCAGGACCGAATGATTTTTCAATTCTCCCTCGTTTGTTTTTACGAAGCGTCGGTGACTCATTAGGAGGAACGAACGTGTCGTCTCCTTTATTTGTTACACTTGAACTTGGAACTAAGTCCTTTGGCCTATGTATAGAAGAGAAACGACTCTCATCAAATATTGCATCTCTTGACTCAATTATTGTGTGAACCGGTATAGAATCATTATGTTCTATGACATAAAATCTATATGCCTTAGAATGCAAGGCATATCCAATAAATATGCAATCAAGTCCTCTTTCTCCCAAAGTTTTAATCTTTGGTTGAGGTAATCTCACGACCGCCCTACAGCCCCAAACTCGAAGGTAGTTCAAGTTTGGTTTCTTTTTATGCCAAAGTTCATATGGGGTAACCTTGTTCCTTTTGTTAGGAATTCTATTTAATAAATAACAAACCATTAACATGGCTTCACCCCAAAATCAATCACTCAGTCCCGAGTAAGATAACATAGAATTAACCATTTCTTTTAGGACTCTATTTTTTCTGTCGGACACACCATTTTGTTGTGGTGTATACGGAGACGTAATCTCATGTATAATGCCTACAGACTGAAAATACGTTGGATCATAATACTCCCCGCCTCTATCGGTGCGTAACTTCTTAATCAAGTCATTATGTTGCAATTCAACCTCAGTTTTATAAACCTTAAATTTATTAAGGGCCTCATCTTTAGCATGTAATAAATATACATAGCAATAGCGAGAATAATCATCTATGAACGTGATGAAATATTTCTTATTCCCTAAAGATGGAGTCGAATGCAAATCACATAGATCACTATGTATAAGTCCAAGCATCCTAGCGTTTCTTTCTATTCTCTTAAACGGTTGTCTAACTATTTTAGTCAACATGCATGTTCCACACTTATATATATTCACAACAAAAGTAGGAATTAATCCTTCTTTAGACATATCAATCATACGTCTATAATGTAATTGATCTAATCTTGTATGCCATAGAGAAGTATTATTTTGTCTAGAACATGTCATATAAATAGAATCGACAATTTTATTAATATTAAGCATAAACATGCCATTACAAAAATATCCAAATCCAACAAAGACACCACACTTAGATAAGACACACTTATCCGACTCATACACTTATTTAAAACACTACCAGAGACTAAGTTTTTTCTAATTCCGGGTACATGAATTACATCATTAAGATTAAGAGTTTTCCCGGAACTAAATTCTAACACCACTTTTCCACGATCTAGGATAGGAGCGGTTGACTCGTTGCCCATATGAAGTACAGACCCATCTTGAACTGGCTCGTATGTCTTGAACCAGCCACGATCCTTGCAAACATGTGTTGTTGCACCCGAGTCAATCCACCACGTCACCTCATCATCCTGCACATAAAATGCCTCAGCAATTTTTGACACATAATTCACTTTCGAATATGAATCAAAAACAGAAATCTGACCTTGAAGAGATGATGGGCCTTGTTCCTTAGAGCATTGCTCAAAACGGTTATGATGCGTTTTATTCTTATCCTTTGCTGCCCGACAATCACGTTTGAAGTGACCCGGCTTGTTACAAATCCAACAAACGCTCTTAAGGCTTTTGTTAGATCCATCGTTAGTGTTGTTATTAAAGGGGTGTTTCTTCCCTTTATTCTTCATCTTAGAACTCCCACTTTCCTCCATCATATTGATCGATGAAGTTTCAGCCTCATTTTTTGGTTTTCTTCCCTCTTGCACCCTTAGAGATTCCTCTATGCGCAAATGGCTGCCAAGTTGTACAAGAGACAACTCTTCCTTTTTGTGTTTTAACATGCGCCTAAAATCCTTCCATGAAGGTGGTAACTTGTCGATGATGCTCGACACCGAAATGGATTCATCCATCTTCATGTTGTGTTGAGTGTATTGGCCTAGGATGCGAAATAATTCATTGTATTGCTCCATAACCGGCCTTGAATTGCACATCTTGTAATTATTAAAATTACTCATAAGGAACTTCTTAGTAGAAGCATCCTCGGCCATGTACTTCGACTCCAACGCATCCCATAATTCTTTTGCGGATTCGACATTTTGATAGACATCAAAGAGAGGATCGGACATACCGTTGAGAATGTGGCCACAACATATGTAGTCATCGTTCTCCCATTTAAATTGCTTCCTTGTCTCCTCCACGGACTCGTTTTCAGCATTCTCCGACACGGTGGGCATTGGCATACTTAGAACGTACACCACATTTAGTGTTGTGAGGAGAAAGTGCATCTTCTTTTGCCATCTTCGAAAATCAACTCCTTCAAACTTATCTAATTTGCCAAACTTTGACGTCATCTCACGCACCGAAACATTAGCCATTGTTCACGAAAAATACTCTTTAAGAATGTTGTAGAAATGTTGTATTTCCGGGATCGTAACGTATTGTGAACTTGGATAATGATTGAATCGTGCTCAAAAGCACTTTCCTTAAAGAGTATTTCGACCCTTCTCAAGCCTTGGGTTACACGAAATCCCTTCTAGGATACGACAATCAAAGTTCTCTCTTGTTCTAGGCTAAGATCCAAGAGAAACAAATAGAGATTTTGTATTTTGTTTTGTGTTTGCACCAAAGATTTTATCAATCTTTGGTCTTGTGAATCTGTTTTCTTTCTCTCTTTCTGTTATTATTTTTGAGGCAAAGGAACATAGTATTTATAAAGTTCAACGGTTGTCACGTACGTTTGCAACCGTACGTGTAACATTGTAACCACAAACCAATAGTTATAATGGTTCATAATATTACCATTGATACACTTAAAACTCCAACAATAAGTGTATTTATTTACACACATATATACTCGTCTCGGGTCAGCAAGACGTCACAAAACTAACTTTAAGGCTACAATTGATCATGTTAGCACAGATCATGTGAATGGGTTGAATACTCTATACATATCCTTTGAGTAAGAGAGTACAATACATGGAGTACAAGCAGATAGACACAATACAATTCCGGTTTAATGTAAAAGAATCAACTTATGTGTATAGCTCTGACATAGAGGCAGCTTCGAGTTCAGAGACCAGCTGAAACTAAACCATGCAATGTTACAATTCCAATCAATGTGTTGTCTTCATTGACCACCGGTAGAAACTGTACAGGCGGGGACTCCATTTTCTTCATAGCTTCAACTGCCATTGTTTCCGGTCCAATCGATCCTCGGCTTCCTGTTTAAAGACAAACTTTAACATACACTAATCTGTTGTTTATAGGATCCAAAGCATAGGCCATTTTTCTCACCTGTTGCACATTTCTCCAACACTGAGTTTGAAGATTGCTTCTCCACTTGCTTTAAGAGTCCGGCGAAGATCTCCATCTGTGAATGTACCGAGTAAGTGGTGATGTTCATCAACCACAAGCAAACATCTGCATCCTTTGCTAGTCAGCTCCACTAATTGATCCATTAATAAGCATACTTTGGATGCTTACAATGCCGCAAGACTCCAAAACTAAACCTGTGACATCCCAGGAATGAGTTTTAGGGCCTATTTTTTTCGATTAAAACCCTAAGGGAGTCTTGGTGCGGAGAATCCCTGCCAGAATTCCGCTGGAGCCACCACCATTGAGCCACCTCGAAGGAGAAGCCACTGCAGCCTCCTAGAAGGCAGATCTGACCCGTTTTGGAAGAGAAGAGTATCAGACATACAACCAGATCGGATAAAGCTGAAACTTGGTAAGAATATTTTAGACTCCCATATCTAGCCATTGTCGAAAGCGGATCTCGATTCCTATCTATAGAGCTAAAGTTATTGCCATTTTTATGAGATCGATATTTGTAGATAGAATCTTCGGACAACCATATTGCAAGAAGATTATCCGGCGAACCAGGAGGAACCAGGAAGTGATCAATATACCTCTGGAAATCCCCGAGTATTAGCTTTCTGGAAAGCTCAAGTTCGTCCAATTCAGAGATCTGTGGTGAAAGTTATCGTTGTATCTTTTCGTCTGGTACATTCTGGCCGAATCTCCAACCATCGCAGATCAGACTCATTTTGGTAGAAGGGAGAAACGGATGAGAAAGTGTTCTCCGAATGTTATGAAACTCAGTAAGGATATTCGAGACTTCTAGATCTAGCTACAGCGGAAATCAGATTATCATTTGAAGTTATGGTTTGAAAGATATTTGTGTTTTCCCGAGACTATTCTTCGCAGCGCATAGATCCGACCAGGCTGGAGAGTTGGGCTGTTTGGTTATGCAAATCAATCCAGATCATTTTGAAACTTTGCAGAGACATGTAGGCCTCATGGAGGTAGATTCTGGTAGAAGGGTGACCGGTTTGGAGTTCCGGAACATGAGGAAACGTGCTGATGAAGTTAAGGCAGTGAATCTGTCCAAAGAAGAAGGAAGGAAAAAAAGGTGTTTTGATTTCAAACCAAAGGCAAAGGTGAGGACCAGTTTGTAGATTCCTATGATGTGTTAGTTGAATAGTAATAAGTGTATGCTTGGTATAGGGATTAGACATGATGGATGGTTATGATTGATGATTGATTATTGATGATTGACGTTTGAATCGTAATGAGTAAATATTGATAATGATGATATGGTTATGAAGTATACATTGTTTAGGTGTAGTGTTACTCATTGTTTGACGGCCTACAACGAGGAACTGAATATTGTGAAGTTGTAGTGATCGATAAATTGTTTGACGGCCTACAACGAGAGACTGAATATTGTGAAGTTGTAGTGATCGAGAAGGGGCTGACGAGTCATTGTCAATCCCATAATGGGGTGGTGGCACCGTTACTATTATTTGTCAAGCCCGGTATGGGTCGAGGCATGAGAATGAGTACCTTGGGCGGTGGTTCCTTGGGAATGTGAACTAGATTCGCTAGGTTGATTGTTATGAATGAATGAGTGTCTTTATTTAGGAATATTAGAACTATGTTATATAGTAATGTTAGTTATGTTAGGTTGGTTGTTGCGTGTGTTTAATATCTATATTTTGTATACTCGTTAGTGCTATTTCAAATGATGTGTCTAAGAATCTTGTGTGCCCCAAAAGCACACCCTCACTGAGTATTCCCAAATACTCACCCATCTTCCCCTTTCAGGTTTTGTTTAAGATATCATTTTGGCTTGGAGTGTAAGTCAAGTTATTTATTAGGGTTTCTCCGGCATAGGGTGTCTCAAAACCAGTCACCGAAACCTAAAACAAACTTATCTCCAGACAAAAGATCTGCAACTAGACAACTGCATCTACACATTGTTTTTGTAGTTGACATCAGTCTTTAAGTGAAAATTGAAAGCTATATTCGAAGTTCCAACCACTAAACAAGTTAGAAAAGCTATGAAACTAAGAATCAAAACGACCAACAGGTGGTCAAAATATGAAAGGAAATGAAAACCAAATCAGCGACTAGATACACAAATCCAAAAAGGGTAGGCCTATAAACTGCAAGCAAATTGTTCCTCGATGAAAGAAAGAAGAAACCAAGTGAAGAAGCAAATTTGAACTAGCTTCAGCATCGCATAGGTCAAAGGGTAAAATTACCAAAAAAGAACAAAATTTCAAATCCAATCGGCAACTCAAATCAAAACCCATAAACTTTCAAACAAGTAGACTCGACTCGACTCGACTCGTGCTCCTGACCCGTAAGATAAGAGATCGAGACTTCAACGCCGAAACTTGACTTGATTTTAGAAGAGATCGAGAAGGAGATGGCGATTTAGGGTAAATGGCATTTTCGTAATTTACAGTAATAATAGGGGGTTTATAGTCTTTTATCACTCTAGTCGCAACTCTAGTCGCAACGCAACGCTGGATCCAAAAATTTCAATCGCAGATCGCTGCGACTAGACGCTGCGTTTGGCCGCAGGAGGTTGCGTCTAGTAAACGAACAACTTTTGGCCGCCGGCCGCAGCTGCAGCCTCCTGCGGCTGCCAAACGAACAGACCCGCTTTTGTCAATGTTGAAACTGGCGGACTTGAAGAGAAATATGTGGTCGTCGAAGCTCCAAAATACCAAGAGGCAGGTTTTACACCGATGTTTAGCAAAATTTAGCAGAGTTTTGAGTTTCCGTATGAAACAAGAAAGGAACGTAAAAAGCCCTAGATGTAGTGAAGCCACGCTTGCTGTTGTTGTTCAGCCAACATCTAGTGATTAATTTTGTAACGACCCGGTTTCTCTAATTTGGGTCAATTTGTTTTGTTGCAATTAAAAGCTTAATTAAGGCCCAATGACTAAAAGAAAAACTTAAACGACAAAGGAACATGTGTATGGTGTGTGTATGTATATGAGGAGCGTATATACTTCCCTCAAGCCCTAACCGCCAAGGGAGAAAATAAGAGAGAAGAAGATGCGATGCACAAGGAGAGAGAGAGAGATAGAGTTGCTGGTCTCGTCGGAGAAAAGAGACAAGGCGGAAGAGGTTCGCAGAAGAAGAACGGAGACCTCCGAGTCACCACCGCCGCCTCCGATCTCCGTCGCTGAGCCACCACCGTGCACCAGGGAGGATACCACTGCCGTCAGAGAGCCACCGCAGAAATTGCGAGTTGTGTAGTCGTGATCTAAGTAGAATTTGAGCAGTTGCTTGCGGAACAAGCATTCGCTGTTGCAACTCCTCTGTTCGAGTTGGTCGATGACATCAGTCGCTCCGATCTGCTCTGTCAGCCTCGCCTTAGCACCACCGTCGTTCAGCTGTTGTCCGTTCACCGATCCGAACAGTACCACCGTGAGGTAACCGCCGAGAACCCAAACCTCCGAGATGTCGTGATGTGTTAACGTGATTTTGTAAATTAGAATTGGTCCGGTTTGATAATTGGTTTAAGAAATGGAAATTGGAGAAATGGGTTTAGTGGCTGCAAGTGGGAATTGTTTACGTGATCCGATTATTTAACTAGTTGGATTTTACTGTGGTTTAATTGGACCGATTCAATTGGAAATTGATTTGGTATAATAATTGGGTATTGGACTTGGTTTGGTCGTTAGCCTGCAATTGGAAACGTTGGTTATTACGGCAAGTGGATTTTGGATTGAAATTGGATTTGCATCTGGTTTAATTTGGTTCAGTATGGAATTTGACCTTAGTTTAATTGGAATCTGGTTTAATTATAATTCTATTTATGGAGTTAGTTGAATTAAGATTGGTTTACTTTGGTTAATTAATAAATTGTGAGACCGGTTAAGTTAAATCAATTTAATTACTAAACCAATGTTCGGGTGTATCTGTTGTAGACCAAAATGGAATCTGACCATAACCATATTTACTGTCATATTTCATCTACTTCAAATGCAAAGGTGAGAGCGGGCCCAACCTTTACTCCTCACGTTTGGATTATGATTTAATGCTTAGCTGAGTTTAAACCGATCATTATTTGTTGATTGCCTTCCATGCAAGTTAGGCTAGAATTCCGGAATGTGAGTCGAGTCGTTATTCGTTCTAAGTGTGGAATATTGATAATTAAAGCGGAATGTTGATTTAATAAATTGATTTGTGACTGTTGAATTGGTTCGTGATTGTTGGTTGAGAACCTAGAATAATTGGTTCGTGATTGTTGGTTGAGAACCTAGAATGCATGTTAAAGTATGAGGGATATAAACGGAAGTTGTTGTTGTGTGAAATGGTATTTGTATGTTATAAGTGCGGCTTTGTGCCGGAGGCACTTATATGAGTTATGTGCGGCTTAGAGCCGGAAGCACTAGTAGCGGTTAGCCGCGGTAGTTTCTGCTCAGACGAAAGTCGCCCATGAGTTAGACCGTGATGTCGGCTTAACATGGAGCGACTAGCCTTTGCAGTTGTGTGGTGGTCCATGGGGAGATCGTGACTAGCCCATGGGCCAAGAAGGCGATGAAGTACTAAAAGCACGAAGGATCGGTTCGATGAAGTGCCGACAGTACGAAGGATCGGTAGACGGGAGTGCGTGCTAGTATGGACACGTAGGGCATTCATGATAAAGACCAAGGGCACTCGTGATATCATGGAATGACACTCTTTGTCAGACGGGAGTGTGTGCTAGTATGGGCATGTAGGGCATTCATGATAAAGACCGAGGGCACTCATGATATCATGGCATGACACTCTTTGTCAGACGGGAGTGCGTGCTAGTATGGGGACGTAGGGCATTCATGATAAAGACCGAGGTCACTCGTGATATCATGGATGACACTCTTTGTCTGTTTAGTGGGTTTGAGTCCCACATGTGATACGCCCTCAAACCCGTCTCACACAAACCGGAGGTCGATGGTCGAGAGTTCTGGGACGAGAGGATTGTGTTGAAGATGCTGGACTAATGTCTCTCTCTTCTACCAACGGGATAAGATGGATGGCGTTGGTGGGACGATGATAACCACAAGAGAGGCGACGGTCTCTTGATACTTCAAGGGGTTTCCCTAAGGATCGGACTCACTCACGATCTAGAGAGAAGAAACGTTTTTGTGAAGAACAAAAACTTGAAAGAAAAACTCTTATTGTCTGCATGCCCAGCAAAGACAAAGCCTTAGAGTTTTTAAAGAAGGCACACCCAAAAGAAAAGAAATAAATCGAAAAAGAAATAACAAGACGGGTCATTAACAATTTAGGCCTGTTTACAAAAGAAATAAAAAGATTAAGAAAAATAGTAGTGAGGCCTCGTGTGCTTGGTCTTCATGGCTTACAGAGAGTCATTAATTGGGCCAATAATTGAAAGCCGTTTAGCCTCGTTAAAAACCCATCTTCGCAAAACCCAGTGGGATAAAAACGAAGGTTGGGAAAAGAGCGCCAAACGACTTACAAACCCAACTAATGAACTTTCTTGGGCCTAAGTCGTCTCGGGTGAAGGGAAATCCGACCTTAGATAAGGGGGCCACGAACCTAGGCTTGATGAGTGGCCACTTAGTGTTATCGGCCATCAAAGGATCCAGCCGATATGTATTCAGTGTTTGGACGTTCTGGTCCGAATGGTGAGGAGTCTTGGGCTGATCTCTAGTGTTCTGGAAACTAGACTCAAAGAGCTTCAAATCCATATGTGGATCGCCTTCTGGATCGTCATGGATCATGAGTGGATCCTGTTTGAAATAATCGGCTCAATAACTGCTCGCTAATGGGCTTAGCGCCTAGTGTCCGTCTTGAAGAAACCTCATGAACCGAGCTGGTCCATGAACATGTTGAACTTCTTTTCCATGTCCCTGCTCCTGGTTCTAGTCACTGGTCCACTTGGCACTAGTGGTGCTTGTATGACTTGGGTTGTTGACTCGATGTCCTCATCACTCCCTCCCTTTTTATGAGGTTTTGACCCCAAAACGTCATCACCTGCATCAAAACGAGCTAAGTCAGAAACATTGAATATAGCAGACACCTTAAGCTCACATGGGAGTTCTAACTTGTAGGTGTTGTCATTTATTTTCTGCAAGATTTTGAATGGGCCGTCTCCGCGAAGCGATAGCTTCGATTTGCGTTGGTCCGGCAATCGCTCATGTTTCATGTGTAACCACACCCATTCTCCAACTTCAAAAGACACGTGCTTCCTGCCCTTGTTGGCATTCTTCACACGTTGGGCATTGGTCTTTTCGAGCTGATCTTTGACCGATTGGTGTAGCTTCTTCACGTCCTCGGCCTTCTTGGCTCCGTCGAGGTTTAAGAACTCCGTTTGAGGTAGAGGCTTAAGATCCTATGGCGTCTGCGAATTAAATCCATATGCGACCTGAAAAGGAGACAAGTGAGTAGCACTAAGGACATCTCTATTATAAGCAAACTCGACAAAAGGTAAAGCTTCAAGCCAAGTTTTAAGGTTTCTCCCTATTGTTGCTCGAAGCAACGTTCCAAGTGTTCGATTAACGACTTCAGTTTGGCCATCGGTTTGTGGATGGCAGGTCGTGGAGAATAGCAGCTTGGTTCCTAGCTTCTTCCAGACGGTTCTCCAAAAGTGGCTCAGGAACTTGGTGTCGTGATCCGAGACGATCGTCTTAGGTACCGCATGTAGTCGGACAATCTCCTTGAAAAAGAGGTCCGCGGTTTGTGTAGCATCGTTTGTCTTGGCACATGGAATGAAGTGTGCCATCTTCGAGAACCAATCAACCACGACAAAGATGGAGTCCTTGTGTCTGATCTTAGGCAAACCTAGCACAAATTCCATAGAAATATCAATCCATAGTAAAGTAGGAATCGGTAAAGGAAGATACAAACCGTGCGGGTGAACCCGAGACTTGGCTTTCTTGCAAGTGATACATCTTGCACAGAAAGTTTCGACCGACTTCTTAAGGTGTGGCCAAAAGAAGTGCTCCTTCAGCATGGCAAGAGTCTTCTCAACGCCAAAATGACCCATGAGGCCGCCTCCATGAGCTTCTCGCACTATAAGCTCTCTCAACGAACATTGCGGGATGCATAGGCGTTTATCTTTAAAAAGATAAGCGTCATGGACATAGTAAGAAACGTGGGCTCCCTTTCCATGGTTCTTGTATATCTCTGCAAAATCAACATCAGATTCATATAATGGAATAATCATTTCAAATCCAAGAACCTTGGCTTCCATGGTCGATATTAGCGCATATCTCCAAGATAGGGCATCGGCCACCACATTATCGTTTCCCTTCTAGTACTTGATCACATAGGAGAACGTCTCTATAAACTCCAGCCACTTAGCATGCCTTCTCTTGAGGTTAGTATGACCCCTAAGATGTTTCAAAGTCTCATGGTCCGTGTGGATGACACACTCTCTCGCGAGTAGATAATGCTGCCACGTCTCCATTGCTCGGACTAAGGCGTAGAGCTCCTTGTCATATGTAGGATAGTTGAGCGTGGCTCCACTTAGTTTTTCACTGAAGTAAGCAACAGGTTTGCCTCCTTGAGTAAGCACAGCACTGATCCCTAAACTTGAGGCATCACACTCAATTTCAAACGTTTTAGAGAAATTAAAACAGGAGCATGAGTCAAACGATCCTTTAGGCCTTTGAAGGCCTCTTCTTGGGCTTCTCCCCACTTGAAGGCCACGTCCTTCTTGATGATGGCAGTGAGAAGTGCATCAAGAGTGCTAAAGTCCTTCACGAACCGTCGGTAAAAGCTAGCCAACCGGTGAAAGCTTCGGACTTGGCTAATGGTCGTTGGCGTGGGCCATTCTTGGATGGCTTGGACCTTCTCCTGGTCCACTCTAAGTCCATGTGAACTCACAACAAAGCTAATGTAGGGTCTAAGAACCTCATTCATGAGTCGCATGAAGGTACTTGGCGCATTAGTTAGTCCGCAAGGCATAACTAGCCATTCGTAGAGGCCTTGCTTCGTCTTGAGGGCCGTCTTCCATTCGTCACCTTCTCTCATTCGCACTTGATGGTATCCACTCCTGAGATCAATCTTGAAAAACAAATTAGAACCAGAGAGCTCATCAAGCATGTCATCTAACCTCGGTATCAGATGTCGGTATTTGATCGTTATGTTGTTGATCGCGCGACAATCCACGCACATCCTCCACGTTCCATCCTTCTTTTGCACCAAAAGGACTGGAACGGCACGTGGACTAAGGCTCTCACGAACATAGCCCTTGTCCATAAGTTCCCTCACTTGATTTTCTAGTTCCTTGGCTTCTTCCGGATTAACGCGGTATGCGGCTCGATTGGGCAATGGGGCTCCGGGCACAAAATCGATCTGGTGCTCTATTCCTCTTATGGGAGGTATCTCATTAGGAAACACATCAGCAAATCGGTCCAAGAGTTGAGTAACTTCAGTAGGAAGTTGTTGCCCCGGCGCACTAGAACCTGCACTTAAAGTCTCCTTAAAGATCATTAGTAATACCGGTTCCTTGCAAGTGATTGCCTTAGAAATATAACTGGGCTTGATAAACAAGTTGTTACTGGTCGAGGCATCTTTCTCTTTTAACATTTTAACTTGTAGTTCGTGTACTTGAGTAGGTGTAAGAGGTGTTAAATTATACTTCTTTTTATCATGCACAAACGAATACATATTACTTCGGTCATGGTGAATGGCGTCCTTGTCTGATGTGATCATGGACACGCATCGTTTGGAGGAGGTTCCGGAGGAAGCATTGTTCGTTCCCGACGATCGTATCACACGATCCAAGTCCAAGAAACTAGCCGGAGCTATTTGGAAGCTGCTCGATGAAGTTCATATCAAGGAAGAAGATCAACATTCACGTGGTACTCTAACTTCCATCTCTTACTTGGATTCTACTTGAAATTGGCCACGAGTTAAGTTGTTGTACTCTTTTTCCTATGCTCGGTTTTGTCCCATTGGGTTTTCCGAGCAAAGGTTTTAATGAGGCAATGACTTAGCTTATATCATTCGGTCCAATTTCATGAGAATACCAAGCCCATTTTCGTATGAAAATAATCAAAAGATCAAGGCAAAAGCTCAAGAGTCACACGCAAAAGGAGGCCAAATATCATCTATCTTTTCTTTAATTTTAGCTTTTATTTCTAAGTCTTTAAGTCATGTGACTTTTCCCTTTCCCCTTGTTTCCCTATAAATACTCTTCTCCTTTGTCATTTGCACACTAATCACCTTTTTATTAAAAAATACTTGAGAGAATTTCTCCTTTGTTCCTTTGGGACTTTTCGGATTTCTTGGTGGATTTAGCCAACAAATCTTTTCAATTTTCTTTGGTGGATTTAGCCAACGAAAATGCCGCACTGTTCTTGGTAGATTTAGCCAACGAGCAAGATCGATCTTTGGTGGATTTAGCCTTTGATCTGTGGTTAATCATGTGCCGATCATAGCACTTGACGGAGCCGTTCATACCCATCGCCTCGTTCCAAGCCTCCTTCGTTTGGATCAAGGATTATCCCCCGTTCATACCGATCCGTGAGTGTGCCGTTCTTTGGGAGTTGCATCGAGGGTGCATCAAGAGGTATCAGAGCCACGCTCTTGAATATCGGTATCATCTTTCTTTTTCTATTTTTTTTTGTATTCTTCATCATCTTATATATCTTTTTCTTTTGTATAAAACCAATCAAAAAAAAAAAATCCGTTACAAAAAAAAAACAAAAGACCATTCAAATAAAAAAAAAAAATATATATATATATATCTACCTATTGGTTGTTGAATTCTTCTCTATCTATCTATCTCTATTCACTTGTTTGAAGATTTGGTTTGTTGAATCTACTATCGAAATTTCGATTAGTCTTTTATGAACCGAGGAGAACTTCTAGTGTGTGTGTGAGGTCATTGCGAGAGTTGAGTGAAACACTTGAGTGGAAACACTTGTGAGTTTTTATTTACTAACGTGTTTCTTGAAATTTTGCGAGGTACAATGTCTGATGAAAGCGAAACCGCCACTTCCCGGACGAGAAGGGAAAGAGATGCCGCGATGAATCGTAAGGTGGATGCCTTAACTCTCATGATGAATGAGATGAGAACTCAATTGGCCACCCTTAACGTTAGGACACCGAGGAGACAAGAAAGAAACAACGGAGCTAACTTGGCCAAAAGTCACTGATCCGATCATAGCGTTCGCCAAATGAATCCGCGTGTACCGCCGAGACATAGGCGAGCCAATAATCAAAACCAGCAACAACACCAACAAGGCGAGAACAGCGAGAATCCATTTCATGATTTAGCCGATGAATCCGAGGGAAACCAAGCTAGGCAACAACCGGCGAAGAGGAGAAACGATAATGATCTCGGTGGGTTGAAACTTTGCATTCCCCCGTTCTACGGAACGAACGATCCCGATGCATTTCTCGAATGGGAAAAGAATATTGATCTAGTCTTCGGTTTTCAAGACTTTTCTGAGCAAAGGAAGGTTAGGTTGGCCGCTACGGAATTTCATAATTATGCTATTGATTGGTGAGATAGTGTTGTGACAAGCAGGAGGCGCCAAGGAATAAATCCCGTTGAGACGTGGGACGAAATGGCGAGATTGATGCGGAAGCGGTTCGTGCCGATCCAATACCACCGCGAACTACACCAAAAATTGTGAAGGCTAACTCAAGGTAGTAAGGGTGTAGAAGACTACTTCCAGGAGATGGAGAAGCTCATGCTCAAGGCCGATGTAGATGAGCCCGGTGATGCAACAATGGCTCGAGTCTTAACCAGTATGAATCGTGAATTGCAAGATCGGATGGAAATGCAATCTTACGAAACCGTGGAGGAGTTGTTGCACAAGGCGATTCTCGTGGAGCAGCAACTAAAGAGGAAAGGTATCTCACGGTCACCATTTGTGTCTAAGCCGAGCTATGCCAAAGCCGAGACGAAACCAAGCTACCCGGCCCGTACCGATTCTAAGCCCAAACCGAACTACAAGCCGAGTTCTTCCGGGCATGACTACAAGGGTAAGGCCGAGGCTTCATCTAATGTCACTACAAGAAAAAACAGTTTTTGCGACCACTTTTTGTGACTTTTTTTTTTGTCGCAAAAAAGTGGGACGAAAGTGTGACCATTTTGCGACGGATTTGCGACCACTGGTATTGCAGTGGCAAAAGAGTCCCAAATTACCGACTAAAAAAATTGGTCAGAAAAGAGTCGCTTATTTGCGACTGTTTAAGGACTTGCAAAAGTAGTCCCAAATTTGTGACTGATTTGCTTCGGTTTAACAACTCCACTCGATTTTTTAAAAATAAACATCAAATAATATTAAAAAAATATAAACTCTAAATTCTAAACCCTAAACCGTCAAATAATATACAAAAATTCAAATAATAATAAAAAAAATTCAAACTTACTATTTTTTAAAATATAATCATTTATAAATCCTAAATACTAAACCCTAAACCTCTAACCCTTAATCATAAACTCTAAATCTTAAATTGTAAAATATATATTACACATAAACATAAATAATATACAAAAATATTAATTGTAAATATTAAATTGTAAACTAGATCTTACACATAAACATCAAATAATATACAAAATATTCAACACTTACAGTTTTTTAAAATATAATCATTTTAGGGTTTAGGATAACATGTACACTAATTTGCAAACCCTAAATCTTAAATCATAAACTATAAATCTTAAATCATAAACATCTAACTCTTAATCATAAACTCTATATCTTAAATTTGTGACTGATTTGCTTCGGTTTTGCCACTCGAGTCGATTTTTTTAAGCAATTAACGACGAAACATAGTAGTCACAAAAGGGTCGCAAATTTGTGACTGATTTGTAGTCTTACTTTGTAATCGCAAAAGTAGTCTCAAATCTGTGACTGATTTGCTTCGGTTTAGCAACTCCATTCGAATTTTTCAAATAGATTCATCAATATATAATTGTAAATATGTTTATTTATAAGTTTTAACATATATTTGAACTGCTATATACACAGAGTCATTGTAAAGTCATATTCAAACCTTCTAGATTCTTAAAGTTTAGGGTTTAGGGTAAATGTTTTTGATTTAAAAAAAGTGTCACGAAAGGGTTCCAAATTTGTGACTGTTTAGCAACTCCACTTGATTTTTTTTAATAGTAGTCACAAAAGGGTCCCAAATTTGCGACCGTTTAGCAACTCCACTCGGTTTTTTTAATAGTAGTCACAAAAGGGTCACAAATTTGCGACCGTTCAGCAACTCTACTCATTTTTTTTAAATCATCAATATTTGATTGTAAATATGTTAATTTGTAAGTTTTTACATAGATTTGAACTGCTATATACACATAATCATTATAACAAAGAAAAAAACTTTTAAATTCCAATTTTTTAAACTTATGTTTGTATATTCTAAAAAATGTAGTAAGTGTATATGTGTTTTATATGGAATGATTTTGAAATATAGAAATTTTTAAAAATTTATTTACCATATCTTAGTTTGTTGTTTAAATAGAGAGTTTTAGTGTTATAATTAGGATAAGAATGATTGCAAATTCATATTTAGAATAAAAATGATTGAAAGTTTAGGGTTTAGGGTAAATGTTTTTGATTTAAA
The DNA here is from genome assembly GCA_002933935.1 of Eutrema yunnanense. Lineage (NCBI taxonomy): Eukaryota > Viridiplantae > Streptophyta > Magnoliopsida > Brassicales > Brassicaceae > Eutrema > Eutrema yunnanense. The sequence continues at coordinate 677 of PKML01059034.1, read as the reverse complement.
AAAAGTGACACGAAAGGGTCCCAAATTTGTGACCGTTTAGCAACTCCACTTGATTTTTTTTAATAGTAGTCATAAAAGGGTCCCAAATTTGCGACCGTTTAGCAACTCCACTCGGTTTTTTAATAGTAGTCACAAAATGGTCACAAATTTGCGACCGTTTAGCAACTCTACTCAATTTTTTTTTAAATCATCAATATTGGATTGTAAATATGTTAATTTGTACGTTTTTACATAGATTTGAACTACTATATACACATAATCATTATAACAAAGAAAAAAACTTTTAAATTCCAATTTTTTTTAACTTATGTTTGTATATTCTAAAAAATGTAGTAAGTGTATATGTGTTTTATATGGAATGATTTTGAAAGATAGAAATTTTTAAAAATTTATTTACCATATCTTAGTTTGTTGTTTAAATAGAATGTTTTAGTGTTAAAATTAGAATAATAATGATTGCAAATTCATATTTAGAATAAAAATGATTGAAAGTTTAGGGTTTATGGTATAAATTTATGACTTACAAAATAGAGTCACAAATAAGTCACAAAAATTACTACTACTTTGCGACCATCTGCTTAGAACACACATTTTTTTGATCTATAGAACACACATTTTTTTGGAGCGACATTCTGAAATGCCACTTTTGTTGAGAAAAAATTCTCCCATGCCATGTA
>PKML01058991.1:287684-303205 GCA_002933935.1 Eutrema yunnanense | reverse complement strand
AGTGAGTAAGCGAGAGTGATAGTGATAGTGATAGTGATAGTGATAGTGATAGTGATAGTGAGAAAAATGTTCTTTTGATAAGACAGCGTAAACAAGGCCCAAAAGTAGTTAGAGAGACGACGAATGGGCTTGTTGTTAATATAATATATTGTCGATGATGCCGACTTTTCCACGTGTCAATTTACCATTGGTGCCGACATCTACATTTCACGGCCAAACCCTATCTTATATTCTTTTACTTGTGACTAAATTTTATTTTCGGTCAAGTCAATTCCAATTCAATTCAATAAATCTCACTAGTTTTTACAACAATACATCGTCGACATTGAGGATTTGATTTCATGAGTCATGAGTCTCCTTATGACTTTTCGGTACTGTTATACACAATCTTACTGGCTACAGCCAGGAATCAAATTTATTCTCTTTTATAGTTGTATTCGTAAGAAATAATAGGTTCTCTATTTTATTTATATTTTTAAATAAGGAACCACATCCATATTTTATAATTTAATACAAAATTTCAAATAATTTATTGGATGTGTGAATCAAATTCTTATAGTTACATTTTTTCTCTCAAATTATTTTTTAAAGAAAATAATTAGTGTCTAATTCTAATTTTCATATAACAAACAACATTTATATTTTACAATGTGATACAACCAATATATAACAATTATTATCGTTAAGTTGAATTCATTCATTAAGTATGGGCGAATCAACTCGCGACACGTGTGGCAGACAGGGCCGGCCCTGAAATAGGGGGCTCCAAACCAAAAAAAATGGGGACCTTCGTTTCACGTTGGCAAAAAATTATTATTACTTTTTTGTTTAAAAAAAACGGTGGCCTTAATTTTTATTAAAAAAAAACGGGGGTTCTAGGCCCATGCTTCAACTCGCTCTATCCAACGCCGGCCCTGGTGGCAGATGCGCATTAGTATTATCACACCACCTTTTCTAAACATATATTCACTCCGTTTTTTTTTATTATATGTCGTTTTAGAGTTGAGCACACAAATTAAGAAATCTATTAATTTGTCTATCATATCTTCACAAATCAAATGTATTTATAGTTTTAATTATCAATCTCTATTTTAACTTAAGGTTATAATGCATTGAAAATTGAAAATAACGCTTAATTTGAAGAAAAAAAATCAACTCTAAAACGACATATAAAAAAACGGAGAGACTATCAAATAGCGGGAGAATCCTAAATTCATTAGAACGAAATAACGATAGATTTGCACGAACAATCATAGTTTATATCTATTGATTCGATGAACATATAAATTTTAGGTATGGGAATTAATAACTTGCTGGGCTTGGGCTGGGCTTTGTAATATTTTACATTTCTTTTGCTTTAAATAATAGAACAATCATTAGCGAAAAATTATTAATAACTTGCTGACCAGAAAAAAAAAAGACAGAAAATAATATATACAAGGCGAGCTTAAATAAATTGTTTAACTAAAGTAAATTTGGATTTGATGGAATTATGAAGTTCATGAAATATTCTTAGCTTCCAATTTAAAACAATTAAACAAAAAAGTATATTGTTTTTGTTAAAGTTTAGAGTACGCTAAATCTGAATTTCTAAAGTATCTTATCTATTTTTTTGGGTCAACAGTTCTTAAGATTATATATATCTTTAGTTTGGCAACTTCTTACCATTAGATCTAAAACAGTAAAATGTCACATGTTGGGTGTTTTGATGCAGTTGAAGTTTAGAAAACTTTTCGACATTTTTATATAATCTCTTTATGTAAATATAAATTGAATTTTATTTTTCTCGTTCTCCAAAAGGTTGTAGATGCAGTTGAAGTTTAGAAAACTTTTCGACATTTTTATATAATCACGTTTTATATTTTTCTAGTTCTCATAAACTAAATATGGTTGCATATTCAACACATTAATCCACATGAGGAGCTAAAATAAGGAGCTACAAATAGCATAATCTCTTATTTAATATGGTGTTTTGTAGTTAGATATGTGATATAAATAATGTAAGCTATAGAAATACATTTATACCATATATATCGGTCCGGTCTAACCGACCATGACTAAGACAAAAATTGGGTTTGGATTAGATTTTATACCATATCAAATTTTGCTAAGCAAACCGCCGCCAAATTGAGTAAACGGATGCTAGTAGCCTAGTAGTGTACATCTGACTTTTCAAATTTGTTTTCTTTTAACTTGGTGAACTTATTAAAAATAGGAAAAAAATTCTAAATATATAAGAGCCCCAAATTTCAAGCAAAGACTTGTCGACATGAGAAACAACAGGACAAAAATAGGTAAGACTTGGATAAAGGATAGCCATTTACATATAAGCTTCGTTTTTTGTGTGTTTTATACTTTTAGTATATCTTCATTTATATTAAAAATAGAGAAATTCCTTTAAATACCACTAAAATGAGTTAATTTTATACTTTTAGTATATCTTCATCAGTAATTTTTTAAATTGTTTCAAAACTATCAATAATTAACTTTTTCCACAAATACCACAAACACCAAAAAATGAGTTTTAAGAGTTTATAATTTAAATACTTGGGTTTGGGTTCACTATTTTAGGTTTAGGGTTTAGTTTTTAGTTTTTAGGATTTAAGATTTATTTTTGAGGATTTAGGATTTAGTTTTGAGGGTTAAAAAATTAGTTTTAGTTTTATGGTATTTGTGAAGAAAATTAATGTTTGTAATAGTTTTGAAAGAAAAAGTTAATGATAATATATTTGAAACAAAAATTTATTTTAGTAATTTATTTTAGTAATTTATTTTAGTAGTATTTTTGAGAATTGCCCATAATCTCACACATATATTATTTATGTCGCTATTTAGGTAGGACTTCAAGAGTTTTCTCGGGATATTCTCTGATGTTCTAAACAAAAAAAAACCTCTTTAGGGGAGGAAAGAGAGTAGAGACATAAACACGTGGTTCCATAGCTTGAGCAATTACCATAAATGCTCGATCAAGTCTTAACAATAGTCCATGGACTTTTTCAAGACAAGTATTTATGGAATCTTTATAAAAATAATTAAAACATTTTCATGTTCTTGTTGAAATTTTTGCAGGCCCATCATATTTATATTTCCCTATTTGAAAAATGAATAGGATGATCTCTGCACTTATTTCTGTTTGTTTGAACGGCATATATATATTAATATTATTTTATCATATTTTTATATTTCTTTTTGAACCTTTATATATTATTATTATTATTATCATTTATTTTATTACATAATTGAACATATATGGCTACATATCACTGTGACAAAAAAAAATGGCTACCTAATACCGAAATTGCAATTAATGTGTGATGTAATGTATTTTTTCTTAAACGCTAAATCTACGTCTAATCACAGATTATACTGCTCTCTACATCAATTTCAAATATCTTCTATTGAAAACGCACATGTCGATGGTATCTTGGTATGTATCAACCATGTCGATGGTATCTTGGTATGTATCAACCCTAAATGTTATATAATCATATATTTCTCTAACAGATATGCCTCCTTTAATAATTTGCTTCCGTGTACAGAAGATTGGACAGCGACACATGAAATTTTATACTATATATAGAGGGTAAGGGGTTTTCCACATATATCAATATAAAGCAAAAGACAAGAAATTAAGAATCGTAGAAAGGAATCACTTCTCAAATTTCATTTCTTCTTAACCATAGCTTTACATGGCTTCTCAACCTCCCTTTGAGACAAATTTCTCTTCGATTTTCGGAAGCTCATTTCCGAGATCAACTAGTGATAGCAATAGGGTCACACCAACTGTCCAAACCGCACGCGTAAAGCTTCCGGTGATCGATCTCAGCCATCTAACTAATGGAGAGGAGTTCAAGCGCAAAAGATGTATGAAACAAATGGTTGAGGCAGCGAAAGAGTGGGGATTCTTTCAAATTGTGAACCATGGAATTCCCAAAGAGGTTCATGAGATGATGTTTCTCGAAGAGAAGAAGCTCTTTGACCGTTCCTTTTCTGAGAAAGTCCGAGAACATTTCTTGGACTTGTCGAAGAATTGTTACCGGTGGGGAAACCCTAACGCCACTTCCCCGGCTCAGTACTCCTTGTCCGAAGCGTTTCACATCACTCTTGGAGAGATCTCGAGTTTTTCTGATGATGGCAACAACCTCAGGTTTCATACTTATATGTTTTGTACTTTGTTTGATTTGATGAGATCTGTCATATATATATGATGAAACCCTAATTCTTGAATTGTCTTTTCTTGTAGTGAAGATAAATGATTGACTTTTAAATAGCGATTTCATTTCAGGGCAAAGTTCTTAGAAAGTTCCCTTCAGTTTCAAGAATCACTACTTTAACCATTTTATGAAATTGTTATATATATATGAGTATATGGAAATATTTTAATTTTATTTTGTGGTTCTTTGGAAGATCAAGGTTCACAGTCACAAGTATATATTTATATATTTCAACATTCATAACTCTTATATTTAAGGAGATCGGTATGTTGTTAAAGATACACATAAATACAGGATCATATATCATTATTATACTTACATATATGAAGAAACATTAAAATTATTGATTTTTCGTTTTTCTTTTTATAGGACAACCGTTAAAATGTATGTGCAAGAGATAGCTCGAGTGGCGCAAATGATATGTGAGATATTGGGGAAGGAAGTGAACGTGAACTCGAAGTATTTTAAAAATATTTGCGAGCTAAAAAACAGTTTCCTAAGGCTTAACAAGTATCATCCTCGTGTTTTTGGTTCGGAAGTGTTCGGTTTGGTTCCTCATACCGATACAAGTTTCATCACTATACTCTCTCAAGATCAAATCGAAGGTTTAGAATTGAAGAAAAATGGACAATGGATTGGCGTAAAACCTTGCTCGGAGGCTCTTACTGTGAACATCGGTGATATGTTTCAGGTAACTTCAATCATTTGATTTTCAACGTTAGAGTACGTCCTTTAAGGTTAAATGTTCTCTCATTTAAAATTAGCTTTAAACTTCTAAATTATACTATGACTAACCGCAACCCAAAGACTTAATTAGACTAAAAGTACAACCAATAAATCTGATGGAAGTTATCTGGTTAACTTTAGTACAATATATGATGATAAAATGTTACGAGAGATATGCAAGGAAATACAAAGAATGATAAGAAGGAAAAGAGAGTTTGTATTTTCAGTTTTTTTTTTTTGTTATCACATATCATAAAAGTTTATGTTATTCATATTATTTTTTTCAATCTAGTTATAACTAATATGGACCCTTAACTAATTGCAACAAGAATAATTGCCACTAATTAAGTTATATATGATAGAGATGGTTATTTTGAACTAATTAGTTTCTCTATAAATTATTTGGATCATATGAAAAAAAAATTCAGGGGAAACCCTAACTATTTTAAAAACAATTAGAGCCATATGTTTTTGGATATGTGGACAAAAAATTATGCGTAAGATTTTAGTACCTAAAACTTATAAGATAAGTGCTACTGATTCATATAAGCTATTAGATCGATATTGCTTGTTTTTTTTTTCAATTAGGTAACTAATTTCCTTAAAATCTAACTATAATATATACATATGATACAGGCACTAAGTAATGGAGTGTGCCAGAGCGTGAGACATAGAGTGATTCCTCCGGTAAACATGGAGAGATTGTCGATAGCTTTCTTCGTATGTCCGTATCTCGAAACCAAGATCGAATGCTTCGGGAATCCAAAGAAGTATAGAAGTTTCAGTTTCAGAGAGTACAAAGAGCAGAGTGAACGTGATGTTAAAGAAACTGGTGATAAGGTAGGCTTGTCTAGGTTTCTCATTTGATCCGTCTCTTTGACAACAGAGAGGTTGAAAAACTAATGTTGTTGCTATATATATATTCATCAAACTCAGTTTAACATATATGCTTCAACACAAGGTCTAATAATTATAGATGTAAGAAAATAATGATTTATATATATATATATATATAGAGAAAATTACTCAGAGTAACATTAATATTTGATGTAATTACTAGATTAACACATTCAGAATTGAGTTGACTAGAATAACACAACTTTTTTGTCAAAAGACAGAAAACCCCTATTTGAGTTACTTATTTATACAAATGCCATTTGGATTTATTTTTTTCAGAAAAAAATAAAAATATAAAACTCAAAAAAATCTATCTTCTCTTCCTTAAATCTATTCAGACGAAAAAAAATAAATCAAAACTCTGAGTAGTCGTCAAACGACGACCCTAAACCTCTCGACCCTAAACCTCTCAACCCTAAATTGTTTCTTCACCGTCGTCGTCCATCGTCGCATCTTCGTCGTCGTCGTCACCGTTTTTCATAGATGTCGTCGTTGTTCTTCAGCGTTGTTGTACCCTCGTCGCCGTCCTTCTTAACCAAACGTTCGTAGTTTCTCCCTTCCTTCTTTTCTTCAAAGTCTGTCGTCCTCGTCGTTCTCAGCGTCCATAATTGTCCTCGTCGTCCTCGTTAATCACCGTCGTCGCTGTTATCGTCTATTTTCTCTCTCTCTCTCTCCCTCGCGTCTCTTCATCTTACTCACAGATGCAGACTTGTTTTCATGTGTTGCAAACTTGTTTTCATGTGTTGCAGATTTGTTTTTAGATGCTTAAAACCGCTGCGCTGCCCTCGCTTCTCTTCATCTTCCTCACACATGCAGACTTATTTTCATTTGTCGCAGACTTGTTTCATTTGTCGCAGACTTGTTTCATTTGTTACAGATTTTGTTGTTATTGTTGCATATTTGTTTATCGCAGACTTGTTTCATTTGTTGCAGACTTGTTTCATTTGTTGGAGACTTGTTTCATTTGTCGCATACTTGTTTCATTTGTCGCAGACTTGTTTCATTTGTTGCAGACTTTGTTGTTATTGTTGCATATTTGTTTATCGCAGACTTATTTCATTTGTTGCAAACTTGTTGCAGACTTGTTTTATTTGTTGGAGACTTGTTTCATTTGTCGCATATTTGTTTCCTTTGTCGCAGACTTGTTTCATTTGTTGCAGACTTTGTTGTTATTGTTGCATATTTGTTTATTGCAGACTTGTTTCATTTGTTGCAGACTTGTTTCATTAGTTGGAGACTTGTTTTATTTGTTGTAGACATGTGTCGCGGACTTGTTTCATTAGTTGCAGACTTGTTTTATTTGTTGGAGACATGTGTCGCAGACTTGTTTCATTTATTGCAGACTTGTTTTTATATGTTTAAAACTCTAGCCCGGGTCGTCCTCTAAGCTCGGTTTGCCTAAGAGATGTTGGTGTGGGGAAATAATTGCGGGAATAATTTCTAATTCGGATGCGAATCCATACCGGAGATAATACCGGTGTGCGTTTGCTGTTGAACAAAAGGTAAACTAGAGTGACTTTGTATTTCTTTGTCATTGTCAAAATTGTTTGCTTTATGCAAATTTTGATTGTCATAGTTTTTAATTGTTGTAGTTGATCAATGATAACTACACTTTAAAGTGGGTTGATGAAGCATTGTTGAATGAGATAGAGGCATCATCGTTTAGAATAGATAAACTTGAACACAAGGTTAAGCAATTTGCAACATATCGAGAGGAGGCCGATAAGCAGATGTTTGAGAAGCTCCAAATGAAACTAGAGAAAGAGAATTTTGAAAGAGTGGAAGAACTTCTACTTGAAGCAAAATCTTCCCTGAAAAAATGGATGTTTCTTGTATTGATTGGATGTGTGATCATCCTTGGTTGTAGTAAGCTCGTTTAAGTGATGAGTGTGTCTTGTATTTTTTTAAACTTGGTTTGTAGTTCTTGTCTCCGACTTCTATTTTAAGTGATGAGTCTGTCTTTGTATTTGTTTTAACTTGGTTTGTAGTTCGTGTCTTTGACTTGTATTTTAAGTGTTGAGTGTGTCTTTGACGATTGGTCTCGAGTAATCCCACATGAACCTAAAGGTAAAAAGCATGAAAATTCAAGCAAGCAATGAAAAAACAGACAAAGATTTAAGGAAAGACGGAAAAAAGGGAAAAACAGATTTAAGATTTTACAACAAGTCCGAAAATGACAAAAAGTCCGAGAATGAACGATTGTCTTACTTTGCATTTGTCTTGATTGAAACATACCACAACAAGTCCGAAAATAGATGCAAAATAAAGGTCTTACAACAAGTTCAAAAAGACTCTTAAAACATGCCATAAAATAGACCATCAACAAGTTCAAAAAGACTCTTAAAACATGTCATAAAACACACCACAAAGTAGATAAGTAGTATCCATAAAGAGACCAAACGGGTCCAAAAAACCAGCAGCCGCAAACACATCTTCAATTCTAAAGCTGAGTGAAAACTCCTTGTGAAGATTCAATCTGAGATGATTATTCACCTAAAGAAGCCTGGAAAAATCAAAGAATAGAGAGACATAATTCTGCAACACATTGAATAAGTCTCCAACACATTGAATAAGTCTGCAACGACCAACACATTGAAAGTCTAGGACAAACATATTCGTTAATTCTGCAACACATTCGATAAATCTGCATAACATAACAAGTCTGCGACAAACAAAGTGTTATTCTAGTCAGAAAACAAGTCTGCAGCGCAGTCTAATAAGTATGCAGTTTTTAATGCCACGTAAACAATTTACAAATAAGTCTGCGACGTTAAGCATTAAATTTGCGACATTGTAAATAAATCTGTGAGAAGCAATGTTATTTCAGTAAGACCTTTCAAGTGTCGAAGACTTAGTCATCTTGTCGCAGATTTTCCAAAAGTCTGCAACAAAACATTTAAGTCTGCAACAAACAGCTGCATATTTTTTATAAGTCTGCATAATAAGTCTGCAAATGAACATAAGTCTGCGACAAAGGGAATAAATCTGCGTAATAAGTCTGCAATCAAAACAAGTCTGCGCAGACTTAATAAGTCTGTAACAAAGCATATTAAGTCTGCGTCGAAAAGTCTCCAACACGCATAATAAGTCTGTAGATGTGCGCAGACTTAATAAATATGCAACATTGAAAAATAAATCTGCAGATTAAGTCTGCATAACAAGTCTGCAGATTAAGTCTGCATAACAAGTCTGTACAGACTTATCGATTTATTAAGTTTGCAACAAAGGTCCGCAGACTTATTCTGAAAACCGTGGTAGTATTTTAGTCTAGTCTTTAGCCGATTTATTTGTGTCATTCTAGTTTTTTTCCCATATATATATCATATTTTATATTACACATTTTCTCTAGTAACAACATTTTTTGTTTTTTTGTTTTATAGTAACAACATTTGTTTTACCTCTTTAAGTTATGTTATAATTCCTACGAGTTTATGATTAATTGTAAAAACTGATGAGAATAATGAATACTAGTGCGTAATTAACTAACTAACCGAGCGTAGGTAGCTATTGGTTAACAGCACTATGCCGTCCAAAAAGAGATTGCACTCTGCTTCAAGGAGATTGACGTAAGCCAAGCATAGGAATTTAATAAAAAGAATAGTGAAATGAATAATCACCATTTCGTTCAATCACTTTAAAAAAAAAAACCATTTCGTTCAATCATTTTGTCATTTTGCACATAAATGGGAAAATAAAAAATGTTCCTTTGGAGACGGCCGATAATTTTTTTTTTTTTTACGACAAAATAATTTCATTGATATCAAAATGAGATTACAAAGTCATTACAGAAACTTCAAAAACAAATTATTACATAAAAAGATGATATAAACTAAAAAGTGAATTTGACATGCTTTTTTAAAAACCTTACTCGCTAACGGATTATTTAATCCGCTATTTTCCACGCACAAGTATCATCAGTTCTTCAAATTGTGTTTGTAACACAAAACAAAACAAAAGAATCTTCGAATTGTGTTTTTCTTTTGTTTTTTTTTGTTTTTCAGTGATTGGACAATTCATTTCAAAGTTTTGTTGTTGTTATTTTACTTTTGGTGATTATCTAGCCATCAGAGTCTTGATTAGCAAATATCCGAACACTTTTATAACAAATTAAACGAGTTTGGGCCTAGCTCCAATACATGACCCGTAAGTTTAATTTATAATGGGCCAATATAATGCTCTATCGGCCTTTTTTAGTTTTCGGTTTGATTTGATAGCAATCAAATACAAGAGTAAAACAACTAAACATCTGTGAGATTATACGGTTCTAACTAAACCGGTCCGGTCCGTATTTAAACAAACCGTACAAGTTCTTTTTTTTTGTTCGGCTCAGAAATCGAAGGCGGAAACGAACGATCGGAGCTGTTTTCTTGGCGTCGAGAGATTTTGTGGAAGATCATACTCGTCGAGAGAGTTCTTCTTCTAGGTTACTTTTAGTGTTTCCGAGAATTTCGATTTATTTACATCAACCAGATGTTCGTCAACAGGTGAATTTTTGTTTTAATTTGTTTTCCTCACTGGCCGCTTATAAAAATCTATCTTGCTGATGTTACATGTGCTTCAGAGGTTAGCTTTCTCACAGGTTGATATATCTTCTATACGTACTGTCAAGATATCATTTCCTTCTTTTGTTGTTTCTCTTATCATTCTATCGTAACGTATTCGGTTTTTGTATTATTCTTAACACAAGAACTCTCTCATAAGATGCAAGAGAATCTTTGCTTGCTTGTTTGTCCCTTATTTAACAATTTTGTTGAGTGGATCATCATCATCACTACGTGCTAATCAAGGCTCTCTTACGGCTTAAGCAACCTTCAAAGTTCAAACTCTTCCATAATATTTATTGGCTTTTATAAGTCAAAGCCATGATAAAGTGTAATTATAGATTTTGACCATGGTGACAAAATCACCCATATGTTTTAGAAGATAGTACAATTGCCACAGATGATATGCTCCATTTTTTTTATTACGGAAAACGTAATGTTTTTTGTATTGATTTGAAAAAGAAAATTAATGAATTTCGACTCCAACCTTCTCGGTCTCAGTAAATGGTCATTCGAGTGGTTTCTTCAAAAGTTGGGTTGACGTTCTATTTCTATTTCCCCACGAAAACTTTCATATAATAACACATCCCCACAAAGTTTAACCTTAGTTATATTTCTCCATCATTTGAAAGTTCGAATCCTATTACTCCACGATATTAAAGTTTCAAATTTATTTGCCCACAAATATTGGTTATATCGGTTTAATTTCGGTTTTGAACGGTTTGTAACTTAAACTTAAACCACCACACCTTTTTATTCTAACCAAACCAAACCCAAAAAAAAAAACTGAGCCGCCCCGACTACTTCTTCTTCACCTGACTTTTTATTATTCTTCACCAACAAAATTTGGATCCCAGTTCATGAGAAAAATAATCTGATGAAATTGAAATTGAAATAATCTAAGAAAATCGATCCCAATTCTTCTTCTTCACCCAAGAATCAAACCACGCCTGTGATTGTGAACATATCTTTCCCCAAAGTCTTAATCGGAATTCGCATAGAGCTAAGAATATGAGGAAGAATTTCATCTTCTCTTTGTCTCACTGCCCAGCAACCACAACCGCTTCTTCTTCTCCATTGAAATCCTCTCACTCCTTCCCTATCACAAATTCCATTTCCGCTCGATAATCTCTCTGCAAAAAACGCCATTGATTCGATTTCGGAGAATCTTGAGATCGAGTAACTCAGTAATCTCTCAGAGATACAGATGTCCGCAAAACAGCCTCCTCGAAATCAATCACTAAGCGAGTCGTCGTAACTCAGTAACGAGTTGAGGCACCAAACTCCACAACCATGGAATCGTTCGACATGAGTTCCATGGCCGCTTCGATCGGCGTTTCCGTCGCCGTTCTCCGTTTCCTCCTCTGCTTCGTCGCAACGATCCCAATCTCCTTCGCTTGGCGACTCGTCCCGAGTCGACTCGGTAAGCACATATACTCAGCTGCTTCTGGAGCTTTCCTCTCTTACCTCTCCTTTGGCTTCTCCTCAAATCTTCACTTCCTCGTCCCGATGACGATTGATTACGCTTCAATGGCGATCTATAGACCAATGTCTGGATTCATCACTTTCTTCCTCGGTTTCGCGTATCTCATTGGCTGGTAAATTGAAAAAAATTAAGCTTTACCCCTTCCAAATCTTTCTCCTTTTTGAAAGAATTCTCGATTTTTTTTCTTTCTGTAGTCATGTAACAGTATTCGATCCTCGTGTTCGTGCGATTTGCTTGACGGACAACAATCGGAGAAGAAGAAGATCGACGTGGATGTGATTTTCCGACTGATGTTTTTGAATATGATTCACATTGAAATCTGGTCTATGAATCGAGAATTGGGTTAAGTTTGGGTTAAGTTCATTGATTTGATTTGTAATTGGGTTAAGTTTGGTTTTATTTGGTTAACACTTAATTGGTATACAATAAACCGAGTCAAAATGGTGGTCTATGGAGAAATATGTTTTTAACTTTGATTTCGTGGGCAAATAAGTTTGAAACTTTGATTTCGTGGGAAAATAAGATTCGAACTTTCAAATGATGGGGAAATAGAATTATGGTTAAACTTTGTGGAGATGTGTTATTATATGGAAGTTTTCGGGGAGAAATAGAACGTCAACCCTCAAAAGTTCTAGGGGACTTAGACAAGGAGACCCAATGTCCCCGTATCTCTTTGTCTTAGCAATATGATGTAATGATCTTCTTCAACGGAAACAGTTCTTCACTTCATGGTATCAGCGAAACTCTAGATGATTTTGCAAGTTGGTCGGGGCTTTGTATGAACCAGGACAAAACTCAGTTGTTCCATGCGGGTTTGAATCAGGGTGAATCAACAGTTATTGCTAGCTACAGATTCCAGAATGGATCACTCCCTATAAGGTATTTGGGGCTGCCATTGATGTCGAGGAAACTAAAAATCGCCGAGTATGCTCCACTCATTGATAAAATTGCGGGAAGGTTCAGAATGTGGGCGGTTCGGTTTCTATCCTTTGCGGAAAGGCTCCAGCTGATTTCATCAGTCATTACTGATTCCTTTGGTCGGGAAATATTGATGGAAAGTGTTTGGCAAAGGTTGCTTGGTCCACAGTGTGCTTACCGAAAAAAGAAGGCGGATTGGGGCTGAGACGATTCTCCCTTTGGAATACTACTCTTTGTCTACGCCTCATTTGGCTATTGTTCTCAAAGAGCGGTTCGTTGTGGGTTGCTTGGCACAAACATCATCATCTCAGGAACGTGAGTTTTTGGGCATTAGAGGAACATGTGAATGACTCTTGGAGTTGGAAATCGTTGTTAAAGCTGAGATCTCTTGCTGAAAAATTTGTGAAATGCAATGTAGGTAATGGGAAATTAGCTAGCTTCTGGCTTGATAACTGGACGCCTCTTGGTCCCCTAATAAAGCTGTTGGGAATTCAGGGCCCGAGAAATTGCTGCATTAGATTGAACGCTAAGGTGTCGGAGGCTTGCAGCAGACAAGGATGGACTTTGGCCTCTCCGAGATCAGAACCTGCTCTTGCTCTGCACAGTCACTTGACAACCTTAAACATGCCTTCTCATTCTAATCTTGAGGATAATTACTGTTGGACTGTGGATGGAGTAAATTGCAGAGGTTTCTCTACAAAATTGACATGGGAAGCGGTCAGGCAAAGAGAGGATGTAAAGGACTGGTACCGTGCAGTGTGGTTCAAAGGCGCTACTCCCAAACACGCTTTCACAATGTGGACAGCTCAACTTGACCGTCTGCCTACTAAATCTCGGCTAGCTTCTTGGGGAATGATGATTCCAACCACTTGTTGTCTCTGTTCTACTTTTGATGAAACCAGGGATCACCTCTTTCTTCATTGTGAGTATAGCAAGGATCTGTGGCGCGCCATTCAGCAAAGGATGGGCCTCCCGACAGCTTCTTTCCACTCTTGGTCAGCTATGTTGATTTGGCTAAACCGCAAGACGGCCAGTTCTCCTTCTATTCTTAGGAAACTAGCAACGCAAGCTTTGATTTACAACGTTTGGCGGGAGAGAAATAACAGGTTCTTCAATCTTTGCTCTGTTCCTTCTGTTCAGATTTTCTCGGAGATGGACAGGTTTATTAGGAACTCGATATCAGCACGAAGACATCAACGGCATTTCGGTAACCTAATGCCTCTTTGGATTCGTTGAATGAGGTTAAATTTCCTTTAAGATCAGTTGTTGCCATGTTTTTTATATTTTATTTTTGCCGTGGTAACAAAAGCCTGTGTTAGCTTTTTGTAAAACTCAATTTCATTAATATGATATTTACAGTTTGGCAAAAAGAAAATTAATGAACATGTTTTACTAATGAAGCCTACGGTTCGTAAGATTGTATAGTTAATTATATGAATTGTGTATGACTTCTAGAGCTGTTGCCTTTTGTTATGGTGTGTTCTCATTCTTTCATAATTATTTTTCTCATCAATGAATATATGCAAATTCTAAAGAATGCATTACGAAGTTAATAAAAAAATGTTAACTCAAATATGAAAGTGCTAAAATCAAGATAGGGATGTCAATCGGGTTCGTCCGGCCTGAAACCTGCAAATCCCGCATATATTTGAGTTTGACTTGGTCCGATCCAAAAAAATAGGACTTATATTCTAAAGTTCAGTTCGACCTGAACATGGTTATAAGGCTATTCCAGGTTTTTTTGGGTTTTTCTTTGATATGCATAAATCGTATAGAAATTATTGAAAATCTATGGATGATAATTTTAAAAATTAATATGAAGTAAACATGAATGAATGATAATGTAACCCAGATCACGAAACGTAAACTCATCTAACCAAGTGCGTGTACAAATCAACGTTTCAACGTGTCTAGGTAAAAGACGATTTCTATTGGAATTCTTAAAATATTCAAAGGATTTTAACCCATTCTCGAGTCAATTGTCTTTCATTTGTCGTCTTTAACTTATATATCGAAGGGAAAAAATATTCTTGTTCAAGATATGTGCACCAATACTAAATGTAAACTATGAGATTTATAGTAAGGCACAACTAAGAAATTAAAATTTTCGATCAATGATAAATATATAGAAAATATTTCATATTTTAAAATTTTAAACTCTTAAACAAAACCTCTAACTCAATTAAAATATTTATTTCTGGGCTTTTCGTTCCAGCTCGAGCGCAGCGCGGCGAGGCTAAGCCCGATAAACCCCCTAGCCCAAAAGAACTGGTATTTTTGAGCTTATATTTATAGGTTCGAGCCCGATAATTTACAGAGCTGGGCCGGGCCGATCTCCAACCTTTAACCCTAATTGACATTCATAAATCCGGAGAAGGCACTTTAGTAACTTTTTTCAAGATCTCTATTTAATATTTAAGGATGTTTGCATCAACTAAAATACTTTCAGGGCAATTCAACAGACTTTAATACATTAAAACATCTATAAATTAATACTCAATAAATTAATAATTACGATAAAATAATAAATTTTACCGGTTTCGAGTTGGGTTAGAGTAATAATTATCAAAATTCGATAAAATAATAAGATAATATTTTTTTTAGAATTCCTATGTAAATATATGATCCCAATAATTATAGAAACTAGGGATTGACCCCCGCGCTTCGCGCGGGCTTATTTTATATTCATGTTTTATAAATTTGTTTATATGCTATATTTTTAAGAAACAATTTTTTTTT
>PKML01058991.1:212764-287098 GCA_002933935.1 Eutrema yunnanense | reverse complement strand
TTTTTTCTTTGTTCCCCATCCCCGAAGAACCTATCCTCTCTCGCTTATAAAAATCCAACCAATCCCATTCCCATATTTTTGGCGAATACTTATGCCAAAATTAGTTCATCAAACGGAGCAAAAATCCTATCATCAAGTGGTACTCCTCCTCTAAAATGTTATTTCTTGTTTTTAGAGGATTCTTATTTTTAGAGGATATTTGCAGTTTTCTATCTGATGATTTTTCTCCATTCTTGATTTTGAAGTTTCAAATGCTATATATATTTTTTTTGGATCATTTTGATTGTGAAGAATGAATTGTTGGTTTTGTTACTTTTTTTTTCTTTTTTTTCACTTGGTTTTGTTTTTTCATAAAATATCGAAGGTCATATTAATAGCACAACTAATTGTTAATTGAACCTCATATATTTATAATTGATAGATGATTTACGTTTTCCTATAACCAATTGTTAATTTTTTTTTATTTTGTTAATGATGACTTTTCTTTTTTCTTACAAGTTAATTTAGTTTATGAGAGTAATTTTCTAATTTTAATTTATTTCACTCTAATCTAAATATGTGGGGTCCATTAATAAATGATTGTAGTGATGATGTGGATGGCTTAGAATGAGAGAAAACTCTCTCATTATATAATAGATTTATACATATATACCTAAGATATTTCACTAAAATATGAATCTAATGTTGTTTGTTTTTTCTTAAAGTTTATTTTTAATATTTCTTATTACATCAAAATCTCATTGTGGTGTCTTTTTGCTATGCATCCAAAATTATTTTTTAGATGCGATAAATGAATTATAACAAAATTTATCGTCTTGTCTTTGATATATATCCAAAATTGTCTTCTTGATACCTAGACGCGATAATTGTTTTTTATGCGTAACTACTTCCAAAAGTTTTGAAGTATTGTCTTCAATTTCAAAATTTAAAATAGTTTTCAAAGATTATGGATTAGAAAAACTCTCAATCTCTCTATAAATTAATAAATATTAATTTATTGATTAATTAATTACACTATAAAATAATAAATTTTCAAAGTTCTGACATTATTAATTTATAGAGGTTTTATTGTAGATAGGTTTGGTTCTCTCTATATTCATAGAGTCTTAATTTTCATGGGTAAACTTTATATTTAAACCACAATAAATTTAAGATTTATATTTACATAGTATGATATATGAGACCACAAAAATATCTTAGTTAAATAAACGTGCGGGTACACATCCAATCAAAATCCTGTCCTTGTTGTTTACTTTCATTTATTTTTTTGCATATCCCTAAAGGAGAAAACATACTAGCTGATAGCCTCGCAAAGGCCTCACTGAGGAACCTATGTTCTATTGTTGTGTAAGACTTTTTAAATTGGTTTTAATGTGTTAAAAAAAAATAGCTTTTATACCATATCAAATTTTGCCAAACAAACCGCCGCCAAATTGAGTAAACGGATGCTAGTAGCCTAGTAGTACATCTGACTTTTCAAATTCGTTTTTCCTTTTTAATTTGGTGAACTTATTAAAAAAAGGAAAAAAATTCTAAATATATAAGAGTCCAAAATCAATACAATAAAACTCTTTGTGCTTCTCTAGGAGCTGACACCTTAGTTTTTTGGTGCTTTGGGAGTTGACACATCATTTAAAATCTGAACCAATCAAATTAAAACAATAATACACCTCAGCTAACACATCATATATTTAGAGTGGATTTTATCATACCAAACTTCATGATTTGTATCATCTTTGTGGGCTTTAATTATATTCAGATCCAATGTTAGAATAAGAAATACCAGGTGATAAAGCTACCCTACTGCCTTTGTGGTTTAGGTGTATGAGATTATTGCTATTATAATCGACTGTAAAATTGCACCTTGTTCGGAAGAGGTAAAAACAAAATCAAGAAGCACTTGAATGACAATGTGACCATTGCTATTATTTCATTTTCATTTTCACTATCTTTGTTGTGTTTTTCACTTTCAGGCACGAGAGAGACTTGAGGAAATTTATGGACCAATGGTAGATAACTAGATGATTTGGTGTCTGCAAGAAAATACTAATTGTATCTTGAAGCTTTCTTTTCTATCCGGTCATCGTCAGACATAAATTGTGTGTGTGTGTGTGTGTTGATTTACACATGATTTCTGATTTGCAACTGCAGTGGCACAAGTAAGAGAATCTGCTTTATGTGAACGTCAATCTGCGGCTATGTGCCGATAATACAGTACGATTATTGGATATGTGAACCGGTTTTACTTCCGGTTTATTCTGAATCCGAGCAGCTAACCAGAAACCGGACCAAGTATGTTTTCTAATCAAACCGGTTATAACAGTCTTTTATATTTTTAACAACCGGTTACGACTTACAACAATCAAACGACGAGAAGATTGAAACTTATGCAAATTACTTAGAAAAAACAAAGTTATTACATATCAAGTTGTCAAAAACAAATCCAAGTATTATGAATGAGAGTTTGTTGAAGAAGAAGTTTGTTATGAATTTGATATTCTCATTATGAACACTGTACACGGCTTATATACTCTGTATAATACATGGTTTAACTTAGCCGGAATGTACCAAAATAAACCAAACTCAATAGTCCTGAAGGCTCATCTTGGACTTCAAATGTTCAAATTGATGTGGGAACAGAGTTTTTCTGCTCCCGCTTCCATCAATTTCATCGTTTTCCCCTGAAGATTTCTTCAAACGTTTAAGCTTCGTCTTTTTGAAATTGACGTTTTTGTCTTGTAGAAGCTGATAAACATCTTCTTGAAGACTCAAATTGTCTTCTTCTCCATCATCTTCATCACTACATTGCATATGTTCGTCTTCTTCTTCTTCTTCTCCATCATCATCACTGTCCGCTAAAAACCCATCGCCATACTGATAATGATTATCCTCATCATCTTCTTCTTCATCATCGTTGTATCGGTTCTCGACTTGATCTTCGTCAATCTGCGGCTCTGTGCCGAAAACAGAGTCAAATCTTCAGAAGAAGGAAAAGAATACTGATAATGACGTCTTGCCATCTCAAAAATAGTTGGAGGAATCTGTAATCTGGACAGAGCCGATGACTATATTTCATCAGAAAATTTTACATTCGAAGAAGAGATGGTTTCGAAATTCTTGTTGGAGACCACAAAGTAGACATAATAGATTTTATGATTGCTACAAAGTAGATCACAAAGTAGACACATCGGCTTTGCTTGGTTAATATACACAATTTTTTAATGAATTAAATTTGAGTTTTACAAACATTTATATATATATATATATATATATCTTAATAATTCGTTTAAAATTTTCTTGATTCCTTCTGTTTAATCTTATTTCCTAATCCTAAACTTTTCAAAACTAAATCCAATAACCCTATCTTTCAAGAATAATTATTGTACAAAGTATTCGAATGGTGATAATGCGCTGCTGGAAGAAATATGTGTGATACAATCTAAATAGTAATATTACGAGAGAGAGATTGAGATCAATGAAGAAGATGAAGTTTGTTGAGGAAAGCAAAATGCCGTTTTATTTCTGTTAATCTGAAACTAAGAATATACAATTGCTTATATACTATACATTAGATTAAACCGGTAATCAATCAATCCGGTATACTCCAATAGTCCCTCTCAAGATGAGAGGAAGATGTTTTGTAGACTCATCTTGGACTTAAGGTGCTCAAATTGGTTGGGAAACAAGGGCTTGGTAAGAATATCAGCCACTTGATCCTCTGTTCTGACATGAAGAGTCCTTAGCAAACCTTTGTCCAGTTTATCCCAAACCGTGTGGCAGTCCACCTCTATATGTTTCGTTCTCTCGTGGAAGACATGGTTAGTAGTTATGTGGATTGCAACTGTACTATCCGAGTAAAGAGTAGGAACATAAGAGATGTGAATATTCAAATCTGAGAACAAAGTTCTAAACCACATCATTTCACAAGAAGCAAGAGCTAATGCTCTGTATTCTGCCTCGGTAGAAGATCTAGAAACTGTAGGCTGTTTCTTAGAACGCCAAGAGATGAGGGACGATCCTAAGAACATAGTGAATCCAGTAGTAGAACGTCTACTGTCTTGACAAGAAGCCCAGTCTGCATCCGCAAAGCCTTTCAAACTTAAATCATCATCAGAAGAGTAGAATAATCCCTGACCTACAGAGCCTTTAATATATTGAAGAACCTTGTAGACAGCTTTGAGATATGATGTACGGGGAGCAGATGAGAACTGGCATAATTTATTCACTGCAAATGTGATATCTGTCTAGTTATGGTTAGATACATTAATCTACCAACCAAACTGCGATATAATTCTCGATCTTCAAGAAGAACACCATCATATTTCGACAGTTTGAGATTAGGTACCATATGAGTTGTTGATGGTTTGCAACCTATCATTCCATTAGAGGTAAGGAGTTCCAAAACATATTTTATTTGACACAGAGAGATACCAGCCTTGTTACGAGCCACTTCTAATCCCAAAAATTATTTTAGAGGACCTAATTCTCGCAGTTTGAAGCATCTTTTCAAATCTTCAGTTAACTTTGCTGCAGCAGAATCACTGGTGCTGGCAATGATTATGTCATCGACATAAACCAAGACTACAACATGATCATCTGTATTGCTCTTCACAAACAATGTGTGATCACCATGACCTTTCTGAAATCCCAGTTTCAACAAAGAATTAGAAAATTTCAGAAACCATTGTCTAGAAGCCTATTTCAGGCCATATATTGATTTCTTAAGCCTAAAAACATCTCTAGGTGGGAGAGAGTCCCCCTGTCTCTCAGCATATCCTTCTGGTAACGTCATATATATCTCCTCATCCAAATCTCCATTCAGAAAAGCATTCGAAATGTCGAACTGTGTCAACGACCATTTCTTTGATGCAGAGATTTTTAACAGAAACTTGACTGTAGCAAGCTTTGCCACTGGTGAGAAGGTTTCCTTATAGTCCAAACCTTCTTTCTGAGTATAACCTTTTGCCACAAGCCGAGCTTTATGTCTCTCTAGAGAACCATCTGCATGGAATTTCATAGTAAATACCCATTTACATCCTACCGGTTTCTTTCCCGGAGGTAGAGTAGTCACTTCCTATGTGTTAGTTGATTCCATGGCACCAATTTCTTTATCAACAGCATTATCCTAATCTTTGGATTTATTTGCCTCAGTGTATGATTGAGGAATCAGTATTTGGGTAATGTTATTGATGTAAGAATGAAAAGAAGGTGATAATTTGGAATAAGAAAGTAAATGAGCACGAACTTTCTTTGTTCTAGGATGAGAAAGTGGATTTGGTGAGGTGATTAGTATTGAAATAGAAGGGATATGAGTACCTGAGGGCAAAGAATCCATTGGTTTGAATAAACCCAGTGCAGCCTCTGACTTTATTTCCTTCATCATGGGGAAGACATCTTCATGAAATGTCATATTTTTGAGATATAAACCACATTGCTCTCCAAATCCATGATCTTATATATATCATTTGTATCCAACGGGATATCCCAAAAACAAACAAGCCTAGGTTCTTGGTTGAAATTTATGTCGCTGTTTAGGAGAAGTCGAACCGTAACATAAACAACCAAATGTTTTGATCTGAGTATAGATTGGTGTCTTGCCAGTGAGGATCTCATATGGAGTTTTATCAGAGAGAAGTGGAGAAGGAATCATGTTGATCAAGAAGACTGCAGTCAAGACACAATCACCCCAAAATTTCAGAGGAACTTGAGACTGAAACATCAAAGATCGAGCAACATTGAGAATATGTTGGTGCTTTCTCTCTACTACTGAGTTTTGTTCAGGTGTCTCTGGACAAGAGTGAAAAGATACTATCCCTTTGTCTTTGTAAAAATCAGTAAATCTCAACTCAGGAGCATTGTCAGATCTTACTGATTTTACTTTGATGTTGTATTGATTTTCAATCTGTTGGATGAAAGCAGGAAACAATTGTAGAACATCAGATTTTGTTCGTAACAAGTGAATCCATGTTGCCCGTGAGTGATCATCAACAATTGTTAAAAAATACTTATAACCATCAATAGTTTCCACAGAAAATGGCCCCCAAATGTCAATATGAAGTAACTCAAAATTGTTGTTACAAATATTGTTTGAGGAAGAGTAGGATAGTTTCTTCTGCTTTGCCACATGACAGATGTGGCAGTAAGTTGAACATTTATTCTTGTATGTAGAAGTTCCTAAAACCTTTGATAGAATGTCAAGTCTTGAGAAAGATGGATGACCCAGACGTTTGTGCCATAGACTGAAATCAGTGACTGCATTGACTGAAATAGATGAACTTGATGTGTCCAACACATATAGGTTTCCAATCCGCTTACTCTGACCAATCGTCAACTCCTTGGTAAGATCATGTATTTCACAAGATGAAGGATCAAATATCACCCTAGAGTTAAGATCAGTGGTTAAAGAACTGATGCTGAGGAGATTTAATCTGAATTCTGGTATACACAAAACATTCTGAAGTTGAATGTCTTTGTTTATATGGATATTTCCAATTCCACTGATTTTGACAACATATCATGTAGGGAGATTCACAGAGCTCATAATGGAAGAGTTCAAGGAACTAAAGAGATTCTTGTCATAAGAGACATGGTGTGTTGCACCAGAATCAATCACCCAAGTATGAGTACAAAGACTTTGGTTGATGAGATGTACTAGCCTCAGTGTGATGGATATGAGACTGAGTTTGAAGTTTGGAACTGAACAGAGCTATGAAGTTCTGTATATGATCTTTAGATATGTTGCCAATTAGTCCATCAAAACTGTTTGGTGTAGAGTCAGGCAATGTGATAGCCCTGGGCATAATATCCGGATCCGAAAAAATTAATCGAAACCGATCCGAAAAAGAGGAACCGAACCCGAACCGAAATAGATAAAATATCCGAACGGATCCTAGATTCCTATATCCGAATAACCGAAACCGAATCCGAACCGAACCGAGAACCGAATGGATATCCGAAATAACCGAAATACAATTATATACCCAAAATATTAATTATATTTAGACTTGATAACCCAAAATTATAATTATAAATCCGAAGATATGAGTTATTTTTATAACAAAATGATTGAGAGACCCAAAATAATCAAAATATACTAAGTTTTTAGTTATATTTGTTAAGTTTTGTCCAAATTTTATTTAAATTTAACCAATTTTATTCAAATTTAACCAATTTTCATTTTATTTTTATGATTTTTCGGATATCCGAAACCGAACCGAATCCGAATGGATCCGAACCGAACCCGAACCGAAATTCTAAAATATCCGAATGGATAATAAATCCTAAACCCGAAAATCCGAATGGATCCGAACCGAACCCGATCGGATATCCGAACGCCCAGGGCTACAATGTGACATGAGCAGTGACTTTAGGCTTCTGAAACTTCTCAGGAAATTTCCCTTTTGGTGTAAATCCAGGAGGGAATCCATGTTTCTTGTAGCATCTGTCTGTGATGTGGCCAACCTTGTTACAGAACGAGCAAATGGGACGACCTTTGTTTGGACCATTCTGAACATAACAAATATCATGAGAAGAAGCAGTAATCTCAGACACTTGAAAAGCAGCCGGAGGAGTGACAATATTAGAGAATCCCTTCTGGTTTTCATCCTGATCAAGCATGTTGTAAACCTCAGCTAGTGTTGGTAAAGCTTTCTTCATAATGATTTGTCTTCGTATGATAGTATAAGACTCATTCAGTCCAGCCAAGAATTTTACAATGCGAGTTCTCTCTGCCTTCAATTGCAGACGAGCAGCCTTACCACAAGTACATGGATCATCAGGTTCTTCAGAATTGTCTAGGTTACTCCACAATGTCTTCAAAGTTGTGAAGTATTCAGAAAGAGACATCGTTCCCTGCCTTAGATCTTGGATTTCTTGAGTTAGATTGAAAGTTCTTGGTAAATTCGTCATGTGGAAACGATCATATAGATCCTTCCAGATATCAGTAGCATCATTCAATCGAAGAATGCTACGATATATTTGAGGAGAGACATAATTCAATAACCAAGACTTCACCAGACTATTGCATCTAGACCAAATCTTAAAACTAGATTCCGATTCATCAGGTCTACGCAATGACCCATCCACGAAACTAATTTTGTTCTTAGCATCTAGTGCGATTCTCATAGCTGCATCCCAATCATTGAAATTTGTTCCATCTAGACGAAGAGAGATGAGGAGTAAACATGGATGATCGGAGCTGTGCATATGCAGCGGAGAATGGATTGAATCGAGCGATTCCGTTGTCGCGATAGTCCGAGAGGCTCGCGAAGCTCGAGGGACCGGGGTGGAATGCACCAGAGAAGCAATCGCAGCAGGATTCGTCGGAACGGTGGCTCGGGTAGATCGGCGAGGACGATTTTTCAAAATCACCATTGGATCTTATGAAATTGAACAGAGAAATCCATCAATCAAGCTTCGAAAATGCGGAATTTAGAGAGAAATTGAGCTCATTGGCTCTGATACCATATTACTAGAGAGAGATTGAGATCAATGAAGAAGATGAATATTTTGTTGAGGAAAGCAAAATGCCGTTTTATTTCTGTTAACCTGAAACTAAGAATATACAATTGCTTATATACTATACATTAGATTAAACCGGTAATCAATCAACCCGGTATACTCCAATAAGTACCAAAAATATATATACACATATGTAAATATAGATTTTTGATACATACACATATGAAAATCGTGTCTTTGTGTGCGAGTGTGACTATTGTGTGCGAGACGATGTATGACAAATCGTGTCGTGAGCCAAAATTATTAACCATAAAATCAAGTTTATACATGTCATTTATCACAATTGAATTCATTTCCTTAATATAACATCATCATTTCAATGATTTTTTTTTTGAAAATTACGGACTAAAAAAAAAAATATATATATATATATATTTATATCTATAATTTTTTTTATTTTTATTTATCAATTAAATATTATTTCTATAAATTAATTATTATTTTACATTAATATAGATGAGCTAAATATTTTACATTAATTTAGATGAGCTAAATATTTTACATCACTTGCAAACATGTAGCAAGAAGTAAATGCGCAGTAATTTTATAAGTTACATTTTCTTCCATCACTCATTCTTTAATTGCAACACAAGACAAATACTTTTGCTGATGATACATACAAATATCTATATTTTCATTGCTTGCCTTTCCCATCCCTTCTTCTGCCACCGCACTTTACTTTCTCTGAAGTTGTTGTTTTCGTTTGCGCTTATCATTAATCACGTTCGATACGATATATACAGTCTATTCTCAATTAAATAAATAAGATTATAATCAGCTTAAGAAAAATTAATCACGAATTCAAAACAGAACTTATAATAGATTTTTGTTAACCCCTGATGAAATGCTATGCGAGACATCATTATGTTGTAAAGATCTCAAAATCACAGCCAGGCAGAAACAAAGACAGTCACACAAATTACAAACCAACGAGAATACACTAGAGATTTGAGGTTAACAGGTAAACTCGATCGTCCAGTAATGTAATTGGCTAATTGCTATGGCTACACATATGAAATCTCAAACGGCATTATAGATTCATCTTCACTTATGATTCTTATGTCATTTATTTTTAAATTCCCAAGGTGAACCATACCTATATTTCTTCTTCTTCTTCTTCTAAATAAATATTTCACATTTGGTTGGAAATGGAATTAGGTACCACTAAAAGAGAATCCCAAAAGCTCGATGAGGTTAATCATCTTGCGATTCTGGATGAGCAGGTGAATCTTTCTATGGTTGATCTCCGGCTGTACTCTGATGGGTTTTCGTGAAACTCGAGCTTGTAGCGGTGGCGCAGACGTTTTGGCGAGCATATTGTGGTAATCCTCGCTGGAGATTGAATTAATTCCCCCAACCTCCATAGAATAAAATTCCGAGTAAACCTTGATTTTCATAAAGTGAAGCAGCAACCATAGGAATCGACTTCTCTCTCTCCCTCTGATCGATTGCTAATGGTAGAGAGAAAGATAAATTGAGTGTGTGGCTTATGTGATCTGAATTTATCAGCAAATTGGAAAGCATGGTCTTTCAAATCTGCATCATTTCATGAAAAGCATGAAATGATCATTTTGAAACATACTACTCTAACGGATGAGTCAGCCGTAAAAACAAAATAACTAATTTGCAGCAAAACTAATATATGTCATCCAAGAGAAAAGTGTGATCCTGATGTAAATTTAAATAGAAAATAGTATCCAATTTGATCATTTTCTATTGTTTTTCAAAGTTTTTTTGTTAGAACGTTCAACGTTTTCTTTGTCTCCTAATGTAAAGTTAGCCAAAATGTATACTTTTGAGAATATACTGTTTAGAGTATCTATGTGAAAAAATTATAACATTATGTAGTTAATATGGAGATTTGACATAGAAAAAGGATGGTCAAAAATATAAGGAATGAAGAGTTCCAACATAAAAAAAAAAGTTTTAGTTCAGGAAGGTATAAGGAAGACCAAAGTAAAGAGTGAAATTACGATCTTTTAGATACTCCAGTTTTGCGGAATTATTAGCTGTCAAAGAGTGAATGAGATAAGAAAAGTGAAGCCAAAGTTGGGGGCTTTCCTAAAACATGTATAACTTCTAATGCAAGTCTAGATTCGTTACATTCTATATATTCTTCAGGCCGAATAATAGTTTGTTATTTTATTGTTGGCAATGTGATATTTTACTCCTAAATTACAATTTTTGAAATCGTTTATCCTCAAAATATAGAAAATATTTATTTCTTTTTTATTTATTTTCGGAATTTTATTTTATTTTTTAACTAACGATATAAAAAAAAAACAAAAATTTACGAAACATATATATTACAATTTTTTTTTAAAAATTTTCATTAAATTTATTAAACTTGAAACTACATACAAAATTATAATAAATTAAGAACATAAAATCTTAATAAAACACTACCCGCGGCGTAGCGCGAGCATTAACCTAGTTTGAAGCAAAGACTTGTCGACATGAGAACAACCGGGAAAAAAAGGTAAAACTTGGATAAATGATAGCCATTTAAAAGCTTTGTGTGTATTTTAGTTTCTGTTCAAAAAAATCGGTCGTCTAGACGCTCATCGGTGTTGAGTTGCGGCGATTTTAGGGTAATCGGAGAGTTTAATCGAAAATCCAATTTTTTTGCGCTTAGGCCTGTTAATTCCAGTCTAGACAGCTGCTTAACTATGTTTTAAAAAAAATAATAAATTAGTTGGGTCTAAAATTTGATGAATACAATTTATATTCATAATTTTAATAAAAAAATCATAATAATATTGGCTTATTGGGTATAATATTTATTTTCATTTGTTTTATACAATTTTGAACACAAATATTATATTAAAAATATAAATTATAATGAATTAAAAAAATATTAAAATTTTCAAAAACTAGTTCTCGATTAATGCACGACTTTTTTTGTTAGATGCTAATTAAGCCACTTCGACCGTTTAATTAGCGTCTAGCGAAATTTTGAACATTAGTTTTAGTATATGGTGAAGAGATTAAATGTACGGGTTAACTATTTTCATTTATATCAAAAACAAATTCACACATATTTTTTGTTTTTTGTCGACATCATAATACATATAACGGTTCAAAAATCTAAATCGGGGATACCGAATTTACACAAACAATATCATACAAATAGATTCGAGTACTCAGTACTAACTTGTATTCCGTTGTGTTGTTTAGAGAATGTACGGGATCGAAAAAAAAGTAAATGATTCCTTACCCTTTATAAATATTATTTATGTCGCTATTTAGGACTTCAAGAGTTTTCTCGGGATATTCTCTCATGTTCTAAAAAAAAAAAACTCTTTAGGGGAGGAAAGAAAGTAGAGGCATAAACACGTGGTTCCATAGCTTGAGCAAATACCATAAATGATCGATCAAGTCTTATTAACAATAGTCCATCGAGACACATCGACCATCAAATATTTATGGAATCTTTATAAAACTAATTAAAACATTTTCATGTCCTTGTTGGAATTTTCGCAGGCCCATCATATTTATATTTCCCTATTTGGAAAATGAATAGGATGATCTCTGCAATTAATAATTTGCTTCCATGTACAGAAGATTGGACAGCGACACATGAAATTTTATACTATATATAGAGGGTAATGGTTTTTCCACATATATCAATATAAAGCAAAAGCAAAAGACAAGAAATTAAGAATCGTAGATAGGAATAACTTCTCAAATTTCATTTCTTCTTAACCATAGCTTTACATGGCTTCTCAACCTCCCTTTGAGACAAATTTCTCTTCGATTTTCGGAAGCTCATTACCGAGATCAACTAGTGATAGCAATACGGTCACACCAACTGTCCAAACCGCACGCGTAAAGCTTCCGGTGATCGATCTCAGCCATCTAACTAATGGTGAAGAGGTCAAGCGCAAAAGATGTGTGAAACAAATGGTTGAGGCAGCGAAAGAGTGGGGATTCTTTCAAGTTGTGAACCATGGAATTCCCAAAGAGGTTCATGAGATGATGTTTCTCGAAGAAAAGAAGCTCTTTGACCGTTCCTTTTCTGAGAAAGTCCAAGAACATTTCTTGGACTTGTCGAAGAATTGTTATCGGTGGGGAAACCCTAACGCCACTTCTCCGGCTCAGTACTCCTTGTCCGAAGCGTTTCACATCACTCTTGGAGAGATCTCAAGTTTTTCTGATGATGGCAACAACCTCAGGTTTCATACTTATAAGTTTTGTAGTTTGTTTGATTTGATGAGATCTGTCATATATATGATGAAACCCTAATTCTTGAATTGTCTTTACTTTTAGTGAAAATATATTATTGACTTTTAAATAGTGATTTCATTTCAGGGCAAAGTTTTTAGAAAGTCATAATTGGTCGTTTTCCCTTCAGTTTCAAGAATGATCACTACTTTAACCATTTTATGAAATTGTTATATGAGTATATGGAAATATTTTAATTTTATTTTGTGGTTCTTTGGAAGATCAAGGTTCACAGTCACAAGCGTGTACATCTAGTAGTGTTTATATATTGCAAAAATCTTTTTATATTTATGGGAAAAAACTGATATATTTTATATATAAAGATCCGTCTGTTGTTAAAGATACACATAAATACAGGATCATATATCATTATTATACTTACATAGATGAAGAAACATTAGAAATATTGATTTTTCGTTTTTCTTTTTATAGGACAACCGTTAAAATGTATGTGCAAGAGATAGCTCGAGTGGCGCAAATGATATGTGAGATATTGGGGAAGGAAGTGAACGTGAACTCGAAGTATTTTAAAAATATTTGCGAGCTGAAAAACAGTTTTCTAAGGCTTAACAAGTATCATCCTCGTGTTTTTGGTTCGGAAGTGTTCGGTTTGGTTCCTCATACCGATACAAGTTTCATCACTATACTCTCTCAAGATCAAATCGGAGGTTTAGAATTGAAGAAAAATGGACAATGGATTGGCGTAAAACCTTGCTCGGAGGCTCTTACTGTGAACATCGGTGATATGTTTCAGGTAACTTCAATTATTTGATTTTCAACGTTAGAGTACGTCCTTTAAGGTTAAATGTTCTCTCATTTAAAATTGGCTTTACTAAGTTTTAAACTTCTAAATTATACTATGACTAACCGCAACCCAATGACTTAGACTAAAAGTACACCCTATATATAGAAATGTAATGGAAATTAGTACAATATATGATAATAAAATGTTACGAGCGATATGCGAGGAAATTTAAAGAATGATAAGAAGAAAAGAGAGTTTGTGTTTTCAAATTTTCTATTATCACATTTAAAGAATGATAAAAGTTCCTGTTATTCATATGTTTTTTCAATCTAGTATGCACTCTGGTTTTAACTAATTGCTAGGAAATCCAAGAATGAAATGTTAATAATGAAGTTATGATAAAGATGTTTTTTTAAAAAACTAAATAGTTTCTCTATAATGATCATATGCAAAAAAAATCAGGGGAAACCCTAACTCTTTTAAAAACAATTATAGCCATGTTTTTGGATATGTGGACATAAAATTATGATTAAGATTTTAGTCCCTAAAACTTATAAGATAAGTGCTACTGATTCATATAAGCTATTAGATCGATATTGCTTGTTTTTTCTTTCAATTAGGTAATTAATTTTCTTAAAATCTAACTATCTTATATATACATGATACAGGCACTAAGTAATGGAGTGTACCAGAGCGTGAGACATAGAGTGATTTCTCCGGTAAACATGGAGAGATTGTCGGTAGCTTTCTTCGTATGTCCGTATCTCGAAACCAAGATTGAATGCTTCGGGAATCCAATGAAGTATAGAAGTTTTAGTTACAGAGAGTACAAAGAGCAGAATGAACGTGATGTTAAAGAAACTGGTGATAAGGTAGGCTTGTCTATGTTTCTCATCTCTCTGACCTTTAAACAGAGACGTTAAAAAACTAATGTTGACATTTTGTTGTTGCTACACATATATTCCTCAAACTCAGTTTAACATCTATGCTTCAACGCAAGGTCTAATAATTATAGATGTAAGAAAAATAATGTTTCATATAAATCTTTCATATTACACATTTTCATATGAAAGATTTTATATAAATCTTTCATATTACACATTCCGATGCCAAGCAGCCATGATTGCAGATCTTGATCTCGATCTTGATCTTGTCGTTTAGACCAAAAGTAGAATCAATTCCAGCGCCAGAAGTCACCGTCATGGTCTTTGCTAAATTACCGAAATCTTCTCCTAACCAAAGGAGTGGCTAGATCTAGATCTGATAAGGTGAAATCTTCTTCCTCGCCAAAGTTGATATGGAAGAACTGAAAAACAGAAAGAAAAAAGAAGAAGAAGTATTCACACGACGACGGCCTCGGAGAGATGCCAATCGCCGGAGGCAAAAAGGGCAGAGATATGTCAAAGAAACCAGAAGTGGTGGTGTAGAGAGAAGCTAGAGGATTTATCTTCGTACAATCATTTCGCACATAAATGGCAAAATAAAAAAAATGTTCCTTTGGGGACATCCGATAAAAAGAAAAGACAAAATTAAAAAAGTATCACCAATTCTTCAAATTGTGTTGTTCTTCTCATTTTTTTTTTATCCTATATCCTTTTTTTCGTTTTAAAAAAATTAAAAAAGTATCACTCTGGGCACTTTTTGACTTTCACATTAAAAAAAATATATTTCATGAGTTTTAGACACACTTTGTTTATTTTGAGTGGTAAAAAGACCAAAATAAACTTTCTATTTTCATTTCTAAAACACAAAATATTTTATTATTATTATTGTTTTTCACATTCCAATAATTTTGTTTTACTTATTTCTTCTCACAAAAAAACTACTTCGCTATTTTGTTTGCACTATAAACTTTTTTTTTTCTTTATACTTTGATACCCATTTCATAATATTTTACTTACATGTGATTCGAACACATTGGCTGACGCATGCGTATCCACATAGCTGCGTTCACGTGTACGCATTTAAATGGATATATACATGTGCGTATCCACACACATATATCGTCCACGTGGACGCACCTACATGGATATGCATGTGTATCCACTCGAATATAGTTCACGTGTACGCAACTACATGTATATGCATGCTTATCCACGCGGATATTGTATACGGGTACGCAACTACATGGATACACAGACGTCCTATCCACACAGCTCGACTTCCGAGCCATGAATTTTCTTGTTCGGGTTATCGTTACCCTTCTTTGGAATTCAAATCCGAGATCGAAAGGCTTAGCCAAAAGGATATATATTCACAACGGGGCATAAAATACGAAGCCGAGAATTTTTCCGAAGGATATCCAATAACTTTCTGACGGGGGATTCCGACTACAATGACCGACGGATATCGACAACTTTTTGACGAGGCATTTCAACTAAAACTTTGCCGGAAAATCATCGAAAATCTCTTCGACGGAGACTGTTTGTTGAAAATCTGTCAGAAAAACCGTCAGAAAATCTATCAAAAAAGTTACGACCATTTTCGGATGACCAATGTCCGACGGAGAAATTCCGACTACAATGTCCGCTAGTTTTCACATCTAATTAAAAAATTGTGAAATTTGTATCAAAATATAGAGAAAACACAATATAATTGATTGTGAAAAAATAATTGTTATATTATTTTTTTATGAAAAGAATATAAGAAAAAAAAAATGTGTGGGTGTGTGAGATGAAAAAAAATAATATAAAGTAAACGAGAGAAAGGTAAATACCTTTTGGTAAGAGAGGCATTTATATCATTTTACACCCCAAAAAATATACAAAGTGTGTCTAAACTCACAAAATATATTTTTTGTAATTGCATTTTGAATAAGTGTTTTGAGTATAATTTTCTCCTTTTTTTTGTTTTTTTTACTTTTGGTGATCATCTAGCAATCAGGGCCTTCATTAGCAAATATCCGAAACATTTAAAAGAGATTGGGCCTAACTTCATACATGACCCATAAGTCTAATTTATAATGGGCCAATATAATGCTCTACCGGCCTTTTCAGTTTTCGGTTTGATTGTTGACCAATCAAATACAAGAGAAGAGAGTATAACAACAGAACATTTAAGGATCAGTGAGATTTCCGTATTTAAACAGACCGTACAAGTTCTTTTTTTTTTGTTCTCAGAAATCGAAGGCGGAAACGAACGATCGGAGCTGTTTTCTTGGCGTCGAGAGATTTTGTGGAAGATCATACTCGTCGAGAGAGTTCTTCTTCTAGGTTGCAGAGGTTAGTGTTTCTCACAGGTTGATATGTATTCTATATGCGTACTGTCAAGATATCATTTCCTTCTTTTGTTGTTTCTCTTATCATTCTATCGTAACGTATTCGGTTTTTGTATTATTCTTAACACAAGAACTCTCTCATAAGATGCAAAAGATAAAATCCAAATCTGAGCAAACTGAAGCAATGGTCCAAGACATATGGCGTGGCATTAAGAAGTTAGATTTTGCAAAGAAGAACATAACCACGGCGGTCACTGCCCTTCATCGCCTCACAATGGTAGGTAAGTTTATCAATAATTACTCCCTTGGATTAGTTTACCATTAGGTATCCTGAAATCAGAATGATAGCCAAGAGTATTTACAGGATTACTAAACAAGCCATATATAAATAGGGGTTCCAAGGTAGGCAACATCAAACAAGTAACATGGTGTTGCTGGTTAACCTATTAGTGAATCTATTGTATTCTTTATGTAGACTATGTAGTAACCAAATGTATGCCATGAACGTAGTTAATGTTGACTAAGTACACCATTCATATGCTTATTAATGACACTCGCTGCAATGTTATGGCAGTCTCTGCGGTTGAACAGCTTCAGGTGATGCTAAAGGTGTTATCTGATTCTTGCTAAAGGTGTATTGGGACCGAGACAGAGGAATCAAATTTGCTAAAGGTGTTATCTGATTCTTGCTTAGTTGTTGATGCTCTGGAGACATCTGTGATGGAAGAGTTGGTAAACAGCTTTTGCAGCCGTGAGCTAGCCTCATATGAACAAATTTATGTAGGAACTGGTATGTTGGATTTAATGCCCTAGGTATCACTGGTACTGAAAGTGCATTCTTGTATGTAATCTCTACGTGGTTAATTGTTGGCAGAATTGGCAAAGTTGGATGAAATAGAGCGGATATACGATCGGATAAATCGTCGAATCCAAACAATGCAAGAAATTTGGAAAATATTTCCTGCTTCGTGGCACATGTGCCTTATAGACTATGCATCCAGTTCTGCAAGAAAACAAGGTAGCGTCTTGAACATTTATCTTGCCTCTGGTTAATTATTATAGCTTGTCATATTTTTATCAGATATTCTATATCTTTTTCTTTTGGAGTTCTCAAGAAATTTAGGGCTTGCCCCTATTCTTCTGAATACCTTTCATTTGGTTTGTAATCATTTTGCTGTGCAAAATTGAGTCGCAGTATTAAATGTTAATCAATCTATAACAGTATGTAGCCTTCTTAACCGTCCTGATTTTTTCCATTAACTTGTTTCAGGGAGCAAGTAGAAGCTATTCTGGTCAACATGAAAGAGAAGCCAGATGTAGAGAGATTGCTTCTGGTCAGGCATGATTATGGTATATCTCAGGCCTCTTAATAAAATTTTGATGTCACTCAATGATTAGGAACTGGAAAGGACGCTAAAGTTTGAAATGGAACTTGAAATGAAATGTGGTGGTGGTGGTGGTGGGCGTATCAGAGATGACATTGAGGAAATTGGTTAATGGGAAAATAATAGTCAGAATGTATCTGAAACTCACATGAAGCATTTAAAGAAGTTTTCTGGTAATCAAGAATCGGGGGCAAGTGTATGTTCTCTATGCACTTGTTCTATATGTTTTTATCCACTTGAGCCATTACTCACCAGTTACTTGACCTGGCAGTTTAACTTCCGTGGAATAATCACCTCTTGCTTCGAGCCTTACTTAACCCCATATATTGAGAAGAAAGAGAGGGAACTTATGGAGAAAGTCGTTCAGGTAATTTAATATTTTCGCTTAACGAAAGCGTTTGTGCGATCACTGTCAAGCCAATTGGCTCGAAACCAGTGTCCAATAGACAGCATTCTAGTTGCAAGAAAGAGGTAGGTGTTCAACTATAACAAGGTTGGACTTTCACGAGTACACACAACTTTTACGGTAACTACTCTTGAAACTTGTTCTCTATTATCGCTGCAGGGTCTTATAGTTGATGATTTTAACAATCATGGAGCAATATCCACACAGCCCTCAGTTGCAGCGGCAATGCCTAAACCTCCTGCACCGCCACTGGCAATAACTAAACAGCGAGGATGTGTTAACCAGAGCAGCTGCAACCAGTAACCACTAGCTTTAGGAAGTTCTTTGCTCTCACTGAAGCTGCCAAAGACCGTCCCTTCAGGAGACTCTTCAATGCATGATTTGTTCCTAGTCTATTCAAAGAAAAGATGATGAAATTATTGAAGAATATACTTCACATCTCTGTAATTCTACTATATTTATCTAACATGTTTGAAAAATAATTAATTTGTTTTTAAAAAAGGAGGTAATTTAGATTACCTCATATCGGCTACCCGAAGGGAGAAGCGAAACTCATTATATTTCCTTCTCTCCATCGGGTACCAATCTGTTGCTCGAACCCTGGTGAGACTCACTCTTCATGCCGAGTCTCTGCCACTTTTCCTGGGTTCGAATTGGTGACACACCATCTGTTTTAATTCTATTTAACAGGTCTAGCTAAATAACCGGGTTCTCAATCTAAACCGGTCCTATGTTCGGTCTTGTGGCTTTCGGTTCACTACCGGTCTCTTGATGATATTCTTTTGCTCGTTTTGCTCGTCCGTAGTGCTTAGCCAAATATGGACCTAATTAATATATTGGGCTTTGACCCATCAAATAAAGATATTGGTCTAGCTTAGGCCCATTAAAGTATCTAACTTGGTTTCCAAGTACTAGTTGACCTAGGATCATCCTTTGTGTATAAGTAGTAAAATCGTTTTAGACGAATAAACACAGACATACCTAGGTTCCCAAAACTCTAAGTCTCTAAAAATTTACAAGCGATCGTTCCTTTGCCTAGTTTCTTCTTCAGGTTCTTTCCTGTTTTCATATCTTTGTCTCTCTTTTTTTTTTGGTTTCGGTGTTCGTGTTCCTTACGTTTCCTAATTGTTCGTCTGATAATTGGCTGATCAATATCGGATTTTGTTTTGATATCCTTGTAATTAGGTTTTGCGAGTTGTATGTATTTTATCAGAATTCGGGATTTACCTATTATTGACTTGATCTTGATGATGTTCATTAGATTTTCTGAGTAACTGCAACTAAATCTCTTTGTTGGACTAAAGATAATTTCGTTTAAAACAACAACAACAATAAAAAACTGGAACGTGTCACATCTTTGGCAAGTATTGAGAACTTACAATGAGTATCAAGTCTTTTTGTGTTTGATTCGACCTTTATCCTAAGTTAGTTTTTAGATGTTTGATTGATCATTCTATTTCCCTATAGTCTAGTTTCAGTTGGTTAAATTGTACAAAGATTTCGGTATCAACTAGCTTTCTCTGTACTAATTGAAATCCCTTGAGTTAGGTCGTTAAAATGGGAGACAATCATGAGAACATTGAGAGATGGAAGCTTAAGAAGCAGATCAAATCCCTTGAAGCTGCGAGGGGAAATGGAACTAGCATGATCTCACTCATCATGCCTCCTCGTGATCAGATCTCTCGTGTTATGAGGATGCTGATTTCTGAATATGGAACCGCATCAAACATCAAGAGCAGAGTCAATCGCCAGTCTGTTTTGGGGGCCATAACTTGTGCGCAACAAAGGCTGAAACTTTACAGCAAGGTCCCTCCCAATGGTCTCGTGCTCTATACCGGCACCATCGTCAACGAGGAAGGCAAGGAAAAGAAGGTTACTATTGACTTTGAGCCTTTCAGACCGATAAACGCTTCACTCTACCTCTGTGACAACAAGTTTCACACTGAAGCTCTGAATGAATTGGTGGAGTCTGATGACAAATTTGGTTTTATTGTAATGGACGGAAAAGGCACTCTCTTTGGAACTCTTTGCGGCAACACACGTGACGTGCTTCACAAGTTCTCCGTCGATCTTCCAAACAGTCACAGAAGAGGAGGACAATCGGCTCTTCGGTTTGACCGTCTCGGCACGGAGAAGCGTCACAATTACCTGAGGAAAACCGCTGAGCTCGCCACACACTACTACATCAATCCTTCAACAAGCCAGCCTAACGTGGCAGGGCTGATACTTGCCGGTTCAGCGGATTTGAAGACTAAATTGAGTCAGTCAGACATGTTTAGTCCCCGGCTCGCGGCCAAGATACTAAATGTGGTGGATGTATCATGTGGAGGAGAAAAGGGTTTCAACCTGGCTGTGGAGCAGTCATCTGATATGCTTGCGAATGTGAAGTTCTGTCAAGAGAAGCGTTTGATAGGGAAGTTCTCTGCGGAGACGAGCCAGCGCACTGGGAAGTATGTGTCTGGCGTGGATGATACGTTAAACGCTTTGGATTCGGGTGCTGTCGAGACACTTATTGTATGGGAAAATCTTGATATCAACAGATATGTGATGAAGAACAGTTTTACAAGTGAAACTGTGATAAAACACCTGAACAAGGAGCAAGAAGACAACAAGGAAAATTTCAAAGGATTGGATGTGGAGGAGAAGATGTCGTTAGTGGAGTGGCTCGCTAATGAATACAAGCGTTTTGGTTGTGCGCTAGAGATTGTAACCGAAAAAACAGAGGAAGGGGCTAAGTTTTGCAGAGGGTATGGAGGGATTGGAGGAATACTTCGTTACCCGCTTGACATGAGTGCCTTTGATTCTGAGGAGGGAGAGTACTATGACGATGATGATTCTGAGGATGGAGAGGTACATGATGATGCCTTTGATTCTGAGGATGGAGAGGTCTATGATGATGATTCTAAATAGGAATTAATCAAATCCCCACCCTTGCCGGGTAGGGGAGATGGACCACCTCCAAGCCTGAACCAGCCTGCGCGGGCTCTCGAGGCCACGCAGAAAAGAGTTGGAAAGTAAATGAAGAAGCATCTTTCTCCAAAGGTAACGAAGGCATCTCTTAAACCTAAGGCTTGTTTTTGTAATTCTTTAGCTTACTCTCTGAAATGTTGTGTGTTAAAAACAGGTGGAGAATGAAGAAACAAGTGGTTAAATGAATTGGATACTTGGCTGCTACAACTTACCTTTTGATGCAACGCACGTTTTCCACAAATCCTAGTCTTCATATGTTTTGTCTTTTCCTTTCTGTGTTCGTTTGGAGATATAAACTCCTAAGTGTTTTTGCAATTCTTTCACTTTAGATTCTTTTTAAAGACTTAAAAGTATCAAGTGTTCAAAAATCTGAGAGACATACTTAGTTCACTATGAAATTTACCTTTAAACATATAGGCTATAAAAACTGAGGTTCTCTTACATTCTACTTCTTGATACAACATTATATATGATGATGATTTGTATATAAAACTCATTTGGGTCGTCTAGAAAGAGGGAAAGAGACCCTTTGAGGAGTTTGGCCTGTGAGGTCTGTTGTTTGTTGCTGTTCCTGAGATGACTGTGCAGGATCTGTCATTTCTTCATCGTCCTCTGTTTCTTCAGGTTCTGTTGAAGCTGTCTTCTTTGGAATAACGGGCTGATAGTTTGGGGTAAGCAATGTGTCATGTTCAGGCGGAAGTGGAACACCGGGTCCTGCAATGGATTTTGGCGAGGGGATCTTGTTCCTGCTCGAAGCAAGCTCTAGCAGAAGCTACATGAAACATGGAAACAAAAACTTCGAGATTCGGCAACTAGAATTGGATTTGGCAGATTAACTTTTCATATGTTAAAACACATTTGACATGATGCATACAAAACCATCATGTTCTTGAATGCAGCGTAAGTCAACATCTAGATGGACAATTACCTTCCTAGTTCCTACATAGTAAAATGTCAAATAATTCACAATCAATTACAAAGAGACTAGTCATATCACATCTATTTTCAGACATGTTAAAGGCAATAAACGAGAAATTTTCAGAAAAATTTGGTAAGAATACCAACAACAGAGAAATAGAAAATAAACGAGAAAATTGTAACCTAATCTCTTTTCAGCGTCGTCAGGTAAAAACTTTCCAAGTTTCCCAAGTGATGGAAAATGTAAGAAAGAGAGAAGAATATTGTTATACTCAAAAGGTAATGTGAGAGAAGATTTCAAGACTTGATGTTGATAGCTTTAGCAACATTGAAAATTTCTCTTTCTAATTAATCAATATGAGGTCTTATAGCAAGAAAAACAAACTTCAACGCGGAATATTTCTAATCTTTTGCTATATATGTAGAAAACGTCTAATTACAGCTAGCTACCTTAAAGTTGAATAAGTATGGCGAAAGCAATTTGAAAATCTGGCTAAAGTTTTCTAGATCTACTTTTAAAGATCGATGCTAATTACTGTGAGATTATGTGTATGAATCTTTAAATGTTAATTTGTCAAATTATGTGGTGGAGCCGAATATTATTATATGTGGAGCATCAACGCCATGCACTAACGGAATAGTTTTACTATACTGGACAAAATGTGGACTAAAAGAGAGTAAGATCGATAGTTCGAATATTGTTATATATATATAAAAAAAATGTTGTAGACTTTCAACACACCAACTTTTTAATGAAACTAATTGGTCAAAATAAAAATTATTATTCGGAAAGAGAGAAGACTAGTAAATCTCTATTTACCAGCCAAACGAAGTACTTAGGGTACAATATCAAAGGGAGTGTGCAAAACAAGCTGCCATTGTATATTGGTTCCAACCAGTTTGCTTTGTTGGTTACTTCGGAAAGAAAAGAAGATTTGTTAAATTCAAACAAGGAGTCTGACACATTTGGGTATAGTAATTATTTGAGATAGATCCATTAAACCATCAGCAAAGGTTAAGGAAATGCTTTTACAAATTACATGTCGTGGACGAAGAAACCGAAACGTGGGAATCGAGATGGACTAGTTGTCTCTATGCAATATAATCATTGAAATCAGTCGAACCGGAAGATTCAATTGTTTATAGTACATTAGACGAACTCACAACTTTATCTCTATTTGTAATGTATTTATATAAATTTGTGTTATAGACTTATAGTATGTAACCGTTTTTAATAAATAAATATTACTCCTTATTCACATTTGTATTAGAAAAAAAGAGTCTATTTATTTATTTTTTCTAATAGAATTTTTGGATTTTATTAAACTTTACCGAACCCGATTATAAAGAAGGGAAAAACAAGAAAAGAAACTTGCGACAAAGCCAATCCAGTATGAACAAAGATCGGAACGAGAACAAAAATTGCTATCGAGAAGAAGAGTCTCGAAACCACAATGCGAAAGCATTTTGAAACTGTATAAATGAATTTGGGTAAGAAAATATTATTGGGAACATACATGTAATTGTTTTAGCGTGTTAAATGTTCGTGATCGGTTGCAAAAATAAAGTCTTGGTAAGGGACCCAGACCTTAGCCAATCATATCTATAATTGGATCTAACTTCTAAGTTTATGCGTCAATTAATATATTATATAGCAGAAAAGGTAACATTTATACAAATCTATTAGAGAATACCTCTATATAGTATATACTATTGATTTTCCTCATTTTGTTTAATATTAATTCCCGATATACTGTTACTGTATAGAAATCAAATTATATTTCCACATTATCTATATCATCATTGATTTCTTAGATGATGTTGTTATATAAAGTGTATATATATAATATAATGTTAATAGGTTAATTCTTTCAAGTTTAGTACAATTTTAAGAGATTACGATACCCCAACCGACATTAAAATGTTATTGATCGATGAACTGAATCTATATATATAAAGTAAGCTTTTCTCTCTTCTCATGCTGCCACCTCAGCATCCTAAAAATTTAATACACATACTAAATACATATATTAATTATAAATTTGATTTTAACATTATGAAAAGAATTTGAAAAGACATTATTCATATTCTAAATTAAATCAGAAAATAATAAACTTATATGAATATAGTTCTTTGAAATAATAACAGGTTTAATAAATTTGGTTATCATAATATATTTCAACTTTTATAAATATTTAATTTGGTTAAGTTGTATCGCAAATATTATAAAAACCTAAAATATCAAACAAGTTCTAACAATTAAACAAATAAGTTAAATATGTAACTGAATTCATAAAGCAAAATATAAGTTGGCAAGTTTTACATTTAATAAAGAGACAAATAAATAAAATTTAGTTATACTTAACATAATAATTACAATTATACATAACTATGAAAAAGAGAAAAAGAGCCAAAAAAATTAAGAAACATATTAAAAGTATTTACACAAAAATATAAATTAAGTTTGAAAATTTAAGATCGTTGTGTTTTGTGATATTATTTTTAACAAAAAAAAATAAAAAATAAATGTAACTACAACAGGAGAAGAAAATAAAAGTTTTGTATATGCAAAATATATATCATGTGATGTAAATATATTTCAATTCTCATAATAATTATCATCCATTAATACAATAGTTTTCCCTAGAATTTGAAAAGATATTTACTTAATAGAAGATATATTATATTGAATTAATCTAAAGAAATTTCAATTTAATAATTTACTTTTATCAGTTTATTTATATAGTTTAGAAAACTATATAATTTAGTGTTTATAAATTATGGATTAGATTTATTCTAAATAAAATCAAACAAATGTTGTGACTTCAAACAATCAGTTATATATGAAATTTGTTTTCAACAATAAATATGGTTAAAATCATACATGAAACACACCAAAAATAATAACTTCACATGAAACAAAATTAAAAAAAAATTATTATGCAACTTTAAAATGTAATTATCTTCCCTTTAAAATGTAAATATTTTCCTTTTTAAAAACTCAACTAATTGCATAAAATTGATCACCAAAGAAAAAAAGAGGTAAAAATGTGTAACATCCAATAAATAAACACATAGATGATCATAAATTAAAAAAAAAACAAAAACAAATACACAGATCTTAAGCTGATAGAGATAATTAAATTAACTACGAGACCAAATAAAATAAAATACCATTAGATTAAAAAAATTGTTTACCACGTCCACGCGGATCACACCCTTTGTGATTGAAATTGAAAGTGAAATCTCACCGGCGATGGGGGAAGATATCGGAGAAGACGAGGGTTTTAGAGCAGTGGATAATGTTTTTTACAGGATAATCCTATTCACAAGAACTCTCTCTCTCTCTCTCTATATGTTTGAAACGATGCTCGATCCCATATTTATTATATTTTTTCCAAATCGGCCCATATTATCTCAAATGTTCCCATTAACCTATATATCTACGATGATTTTGATAGTAAATTAGTGATAAAAATTAAATCGTTTTTCAAATAAAATTAGATTCATTTTGTAGTCACCAACACTAGATCATCGAAGATGAATAATAGTAAATTCTGAACATTTTATTAGTATTCGGTTTTACGTAAAAATAGATAAAAATACAGTGACTTATTTCGAAGTATATTTTTTTTTAAAGTTCGGAGAATTCTAAATTCACAAAACTAACTTTCCTTTTATTAGTATTCGAAGTAACTTTCGGAGTATACAAAACTA
The DNA here is from genome assembly GCA_002933935.1 of Eutrema yunnanense. Lineage (NCBI taxonomy): Eukaryota > Viridiplantae > Streptophyta > Magnoliopsida > Brassicales > Brassicaceae > Eutrema > Eutrema yunnanense. The sequence continues at coordinate 260,996 of PKML01058991.1, read as the reverse complement.
ACCCTATTTCAAAGTATTTATTTTATTAGTATTCAGTTGGGTTAAAAAATATACAATTCCCTAAACTTTAAAATGACAAAAACTTAACTTTTAAAAACCAACTAATTGAATAAATAGTCAACCAAAATTTTTTTTTTTTAAATTGTCGATCACTCACTAAATAAATACATAAATAAACATAAAGTTAAGAAAGAAAAAAAAACTTAAGAATAAACAATCCACATTTCTTAAGCTAATTGAGACAAATTCATTAACAATCATACTAATAAAACTAAAATAATATTATACCAAATTTTTTTTTAAAAAAATTGTGTTCACGTCCGTGCGTAGCGCGGATCACCCACTAGTCTATATATATAAATGAAGATTTTCTCTCTTCTCATGCTGCCACCTCAGCATCCTATAAAATTAATACACATATTAAATATATATATTAATTATAAATTTGGTTCTAACATTATGAAAAGAATTTGAAAAAGCATTATTCATATTCTAAATTAAACCAGAAAATAATAAACTTATATGAATATAGTTCTTTCAAATAATAACATGTTTAATAAATTTGGTTATCACTTCAACTTTTATAAATATTTAATTAGGTTAAGTTGTATCGCAAATATTATTAAAAAAAAACTAAAACATCAAACAAGTCCTAACAATTAAACAAATAAGTTAAATATGTAACTAAATTAGGGGTGTCAAATTGGTTGATCCAAACCAAACAATTCCATTAACTCATTAACTCATTACTAAATGAGTTATGGTTTTATCCAACTCATTAAGCAAATGGTTTGGATCAAACCATTAACTTATTATGTTAATGAGTTAATGGTTTTAATGAGTTTACCCATTAAATATTGAATTCAACTTGCTTTTTTTTTTCTTCCCTTAAGAAAGAATTCAATAAAAAAAAACTTTCAAGTTGACACTAGAGTTGACTTTTCATTCCCGTCAAAATTGGATAAACTTATGAGATTGATTCTCTAACAAAAACGAGATTTTACATTTTTGGCAGAAAATAATATTTTATGTTTTTTCTGGAAAAACAAGATTTAATGTTTTGGCAAGAAAACAAAATTTAACGTATTTGGCGGGAAACACAATTTCACTATTTGGCGAGAAAACCAAATTTTACGTTTTTGGCGGGAAAACGGAATTTTACGTTTTTGGAGAGAAAACGAGATTTTACGTTTTAGGTGGGAAAACAAAATTTTACGTTTTTGGCGGGAAAACAAAATTTTACGTTTTTGGCAGGAAAACGAGATTTTACGTTTTTGGCGGGAAAACGAGATTTTATGTTTTTGGCGGGAAAACAAGATTTTACGTTTTTTGCGGGAAAATGGAATTTTACGTTTTTGGCGGAAAAACCGAATTTTACGTCTTTGGTGAGAAAACGAGATTTTACGTTTTAGGCGGGAAAATGGAATTTTACGTTTTTGGCGGGAAAACGGAATTTTCCGTTTTTGGCGGGAAAACCGAATTTTACGTTTTGGCGGAAAAACGGAATTTTACGTTTTTGGCCGGAAAACGGAATTTTACGTTTTTGGCGGGAAAACGGAATTTTACGTTTTTGGCGGAAAAACGAGATTTTATGTTTTTGGCGGGAAAACGAGATTTTACGTTTTTGGCGGGAAAACGAGATTTTACGTTTTGGCGGGAAAATGAGATTTTACGTTTTTGGCGTGAGAAAGCTTCGTGAGAGTGAAAGGGAGATGTTATTGGTTTGGTTATGGGTAAACCATTAACCCATATTAACTCAACTCATTAAAACCAATAACCATTAAAACCAATAACCATTAAAACCAATAACCATTTAAACCAATAACCCATTATGATCCAAATTTCCAACTCATTGAATTAATGGATTGGTTTGGTTTGGATCAACTCATTACATTTAAACCATTATGACACCCCTAAACTAAATTCATAAAGCAAAATATAAGTTGGAAAGTTTTACATCTAATAAAGAGACAAATAAATAAAATTAAGGTAAATTTAACATAATAATTGCATTTATACATAACTATGAAAAAAGAGAATAAGAGCCAAAAAAATTAAGAAACATATTAAAAGTATTTACAAAAAAATATAAATTAAGTTTGAAAATTTAAGATCGTTGTGTTTTGTGATATTATTTTTAACAAAAAAAATAAAACATAAATGCAACTACAATAGGAGAAGAAAATAAAAGTTTTGTATATGCAAAATATATATCATGTCATGTAAATATATTTCCATTCTCATAATAATTACCATCCATTAATATAATAGTTTTCCCTAGAATTTGAAAAGACATTTACTTAATAGAAGATAGATTATATTGAATTAATCTAAAAACATTTTAATTTAATAATTTACTTTTATCAGTTTATTTATATAGTTTTGAAAAACTATAGAATTTAATGTTTATAAATTATGGATTAGATTTATTCTAAAAGAAATCAAATAAATGTTGTGACTTCAAAGTTCAAACAATCAATTATATATGGAAATCTTTTTCAACAAAAATAAAAGAAAAATAGATTTAGAAATCACAAACATAAATAGGGTTAAAATCATACATGAAACACTCTAAAATAATAACTTCACATGAAACAAAATTAAAAAAAATTATTATGCAACTTTAAAATGTAAATATCTTCCTTTTAAAAAACTCAACTAATTGCATAAAATTGATCACCAAGAAAAAAAAGAGGTAAAAATGTGTATCATCCAATAAATAAACACATAAATGATAATAAATTAAAGGGTTTTATGCAAATAAACCCTCCAAGTGGAATTTTTTTGCAACTCTACCCTCGACTTGCAGAAAATGCAGGTCAAACCAACCAAGTCCGATTCAACCCGCAATATAACCATCGGCCGTATATTGATTTTCCAGTCTGTATAAGACTGTGTATATGTCATCAAAACTACGTCGTTTTGATTGTTTTTTTTTAAACCAGATAATGCAAAATGGAGATTTGAACCCACAACCTCATGCACACTTAACACAATTGCATTACCATTGTGCCGAAATCATTTTTGTTATATAACCAATATAAATATATTTATATATATATTAAAACGATGTGTTTTGTTCTTTGAATATTTTTTCCGTCAAAACCGCAATATCAGATTTTCCCACAAAAACCGCAAAATCACATTTTTCCGCCAAAACCGTGAAATCATGTTTTCCCATAAAAACCGCAAAATCACATTTTCCCGCCAAAACCGCAAAATCACGTTTTCCTGCCAAAACCGTAAAATCACGTTTTCCCGTCAAAACCGCAAAATCACGTTTTCCCGTCAAAACCGCAAAACCGTGAAATCATGTTTTTCCGCTAAAACCGTGAAATCATGTTTTTCCGTCAAAACCGCAAAATTAGGTTTTGCGGTTTTGGCGGGAAAACGTGATTTTGCGGTTTTGACGGGAAAACGTGATTTTGCGATTTTTACGGGAAAACGTAATTTTGCGGTTTTGACGGAAAAACATGATTTAGGAGGCTCTAGTTCCTATTTCTTGTCTCAACACTCCATATTGTCTGTTTTACTCAATTTGTTATTGGTTTTCAACTTTGTGGGTCATCAAAATCACATTTTCCCGCCTAAACCGTAAAATCACGTTTTCCCGCCAAAACCGCAAAATCACGTTTTCCCGCCAAAACCGCAAAATCACGTTTTCCCGCCAAAACCGCAAAATCATGTTTTCCCTCCAAAACCGCAAAATCACGTTTTCCCGCCAAAACCATAAAATCACGTTTTCCCGTCAAAACCGCAAAATCACATTTTCCTGCCAAAACCGTGAAGTCATGTTTTTCCGTCAAAACCGCAAAATTATGTTTTCCCGTAAAAATCGCAAAATCACGTTTTCCCGTCAAAACCGCAAAATCACGTTTTCCGGCCAAAACCGCAAAACCTAATTTTGTGGTTTTGCCGGAAAAACATGATTTCACGGTTTTAGCGGAAAAACATGATTTCACGGTTTTGCGGTTTTGACGGGAAAACGTGATTTTGCGGTTTTGACGGGAAAACGTGATTTTACGGTTTTGGCGGGAAAAGTGATTTTACGGTTTTGGCGGGAAAACGTGATTTTGCGGTTTTTATGGGAAAACATGATTTCACGGTTTTGGCAGAAAAATGTGATATTGGTTATAACAACAAAAATGATCTCGGCACAATGGTAATGCAATTGTGTTAAGTGTGCATGAGGTTGTGGGTTCGAATCTCCATTTTGCATTATCTGGTTTTAAAAAAAAACAATCAAAACGACGTAGTTTTGATGACATATACACAGTCTTATACAGACTGGAAAATCAATATATGGCCGAGGGTTATATTGCGGGTTGAATCGGACTTGGTAGGTTTGACCTGCATTTTCTGCAAGTCGAGGGTAGAGTTGCAAAAAAATTCCACTTGGATGGTTTATTTGCAGAAAACCCTAAATTAAAAAAAACAAAAACAAATACACAGATCTTAAGCTGATAGAGATAATTAAATTAACTACGAGACCAAATAAAATAAAATACCATTAGATTAAAAAAATTGTTTACCACGTCCAGGCGGATCACACCCTTTGTGATTGAAATTGAAAGTGAAATCTCACCGGCGATGGAGGAAGATATCTGAGAAGACGAGGGTTTTCGAGCTGTGGGTAATATTTTTTTACAGGATAATCCTATTCACAAGAACCCTCTCTCTCTCTCTAAATGTTTGAAACGATGCTCGACCCCATATTTCTTAAATTTTTCCAAATCGGCCCATATTATCTCAAATGTTCCCATTAACCTATACATTTACGATGATTTTGACATTAAATTAGTGATAGAAATTAAATCATTTTTCAAATAAAATTAAATTCATTTTGTAGTCACCAACACTGGATTATCGAATATGAATAATAGTAAATTCTGAACATTTTATTAGTATTCGGTTTTAGGTAAAAATATATAAAAATACAGTGACTTATTTCGAAGTATTTTTATTTTTTTAAGTTCGGAGAATTCTAAATTCACAAAACTAACTTTCTTTTTATTAGTATTCGAAGTAACTTTCGGACTATACAAAACTAACCCTATTTCAAAGTATTTATTTTATTAGTATTGAGTTGGGTTAAAAAATATACAATTCCCTAAACTTTAAAATGACAAAAATTTAATTTTTAAAAACCAACTAATTGAATAAATAGTCAAAAAAAAAAAAAATCAAATTGTGGATCACTCACTAAACAAATACATAAATAAACATAAAATTAAGAAAGGACAAAAAAACTTAAGAATAAACAATCCACATTTCTTAAACTAATAGAGACAAATCCATTAACAATCATACTAATAAAACTAAAATAATATTATACCAAAATTTTTAAAAACAAAATTGTGTTTACGTCCGCACGTAGCGCAGATCACGCACTAGTCTACTATATAATAGTTGGTTAAGCTAATAGAGACAAATCCATTAACAATCATACTAATAAAACTAAAATAATATTATACCAAAATTTTTAAAAACAAAATTGTGTTTACGTCCGCACGTAGCGCAGATCACGCACTAGTCTACTATATAATAGTTGGTTAAGCTAATAGAGACAAATCCACTAACAATCATACTAATAAAACTAAAATAATATTATACCAAAATTTTTAAAAACAAAATTGTGTTTACGTCCGCACGTAGCGCAGATCACGCACTAGTCTACTATATAATAGTTGGTTAACTCTCTCCAGATGCTTGCCACATCAGCACTGGAGGGAGCGCCACGTGTCAAGGTTTTAAAAAACCTTTCCTATACCCTGCAACTGTTTCCGCTTTCAACTGCAATTAATTAAACCCAAGATGATTCTCTTCTCTTCCACAAAAAACATTCGTATCTATCATGAGTATCCATAAACGAAACGTTGCAACTATTCCATCAAATGCTTGTCCACTACCGAAGTTTCCAGTTTCTCAAGAGGTTTTTTTCCTCCCTAAATCAGCTTCAAACTCTTTGATTTATAAGAAATCTAGAAACAATCGATCCCCAAATCTCCGTCTCGTCTGCCAGAATCTTTCGCAGATAATTTCTATTCGATTTTCCAGGATATAGGCACACATTATTTTTTACACGTTAGAACTATGGTTCCTGTACTATTTTGGGATCTCTGCTCGAACTTTGATTAAAACCATAAAGTACTTTGAATCTCCGTGTGATCTCAAAGAGAATTTTTTATTCAATTTCGTTTGGACAACTCTGATCGGAGAGTGTTTTTGTTTCAGGTAATAAGAGGTATTTTGTTTCAAGATGAGAGCCACACTGTCGTTCTAATGCCACTGTTTTGGATTTTCATTAATCAGCTTGAGGAAGACGACGAAGAAATGGTAACAAAGCCTTCTTTCACATGTTGTTTTGCTATGAGTCTGTTCTTGTGTTCTTTGATCCAAAACTTGATGATGTGTTTTTGGAACAATTGAAATTCTTTGTACTCATAGGCTACTTCAAAGAAATTAAGTGCTCACACGTGCAGAATGGGAAAATAAATTAATGTTGTAAAGCTTACGACAGAAGACAAGAACAATTTGGTGATGAATTTTCTTGTGATTGAGTGATATGTAGAAGCTGCTGAGAAATTCCAAACGGAGTCTGGAACCAAACGTATCCTTTTATGATTCCCACTGAGTTTTTTCTTCTTCTCCATTTCTTTGTGAAATTGGTGCGTTAGATGTTATATTTTTTTCCTTATCAAGAAACATCAGAGATAGATCTTGCGACCTTCACAGATCGAATGGCTGTTAAAAAGGTTGTTCAAAACAGAAATGTTGAGGATGCTATTGAACAAGTGAATGTTTTGAATCCTGAGGTACAATGCTTCTTCATCATATGCATATTTTTAGTTATTGTGAGAACAACTTCTATTTGAGAGTTGAATTGCTTTGGTGAATCTTTTCCTAGATATAAAGAATCGAAATCTGATCATTCTGTTAACCCATGCTTGCAGATACTAGACACAAATCCAAAGCTATTTTTTGAAGTTGTCTCTAACTACTCGATTAAAGAGCTTCTTGACATTTCCCATTGCCTTACGATAGCAAGTGAAGTAAATGCAGCAATTCTTACAAGCCAAGGTCATGAAAAAGGTAACCACAACTAGAGTCGATGTTAATTCTATTTAGGCTTTAGTAGCCACAAATTGAATTGCGTTTATTTCGAGCATCATTCATTTCCAATCTAAAGATTCAAAGTCTACATGCAAACATTATTCTTCTATAAATTTAATCAGAATATTTCATTCATTCCTTCACTGCCCACATGCAAAATCCAAATATCTCTCAGTAATGTTGAACAATTATGAAGTTTCATATCTGTCATTAATGTTGGAAGAATCTATATGGCTGACATGTATCTGTGTTGCGATGTGTGTAGAAGAGGAGATTTGGTGGACAAGTATGCGTTTGAACTCAGCCTAGCATTTCAAGAAGTTGCCTCATAACTCTCAAGGACTATGACAACCTCTACAATGCAATCTTACTATGCAAAACGGGTAACTCTTTCCCCTATGATTAGCTTATGTACATTGATAAGATAATAACCAAAAAAAATTACATTCTCACTCTCGAAGGAATACAACAAATCTCTTACTTAAATTGTAATCATCAATATTGTTTACCTTTTCAGTTTCTGTTACTCATGCTATGTGATGTTTACGAGAGGTCTGACAATTCACTATCCTCAAAACAGAAGACTACAACAAAAAAAATTTAGTTGCAGGCAGGAAAAAATTACACCCCAATCTATATACTCTCACATTCATGCGTTGATTCTAATCCTAAGCACTAAATATTACGTTTGGCTCAGAGATCTTTTAAAACGGCAACAAAATTCACCATAGTTACTTTTTCCGTTTTTAGTTTTTTTTTTTATTTAAAAAAGTCAAATGTTTAAACAGAAAGTGCGGCGGTATTACATTCTACTTTTCTTCAACCATTCTAATTATGTAGGATATCTCCTACTGTTTACTCTGTTTATCATTTTGTCTTAGGTTGTTTTGCTATCTTTACTACGCTTAGATGTTAAAAAAAGAATGAAAGGTGTACTACGTTTTTGAAAACCACAATATGTATATGTATTTTGAATTTAGTCTTCTTTCTTATACATCGAATCAAAAAAGAAATACTGCTTCAATAAAAATGGCAAGAGTTTCGTGGAGTTACGCAATTATATAGTGATAGATAGAGCGAAGGTTATAGCAATTGTATCAATGATGGTGGTAAAAAGAGGGGCTTGTCTAAATAGAATATGATGGGTCACAAAGAGAAACGAACAAAAGGAGTTCCTACAAAGTTTTTTTTTTTTTTTTTGAACGTTTTCATAGTTCCTACAAAGTTTTCATCAACTATTTAATATTATGGGATGTATGATGATGGTAAAAATAGTACATGGTGCATAACCATGATATATATGGAGATGCAAACCACCATTTTGGTGTTGTTTCTAGGTTGTTTGTAATACACTAATTCTCTTTTCTTTGTTTGCAATCATGCGATTCTTCAAACATACTTCATAGATCATTTTATTGTTTAATTTAATACAAAAAACACAGATGAAATTAAACCTGCGCGTATGCGCGGGTATTCATCTAGTTGGGGATAAAAGTTAAAACTATATCAGAGAATTAACAACAACAAAAAAGACAAAATTTCTCAATTGCATGGTTCTTTTTAAAAACTTGCATAGATTAATTAGGGAAGAAATAAATCTCTTGGTAACTTTAGCGTGCTATTTTTTTTTTTTCCTGAATATTACTTTATTTCTCTTTTGGCACTCCCCAAGAGGGACATCATTTCTGAGTTACAGAGAATCAAAGACGAGCTCTAACAGATGAGCTAAAAAACACAAAGCAACAAACCTTACATAACACGTGTGAGGTAACACAGTACCATACTCAAGTTCAAGAGAGAGAGGAAAATGAGATAGCGAGAGAAGGAAGTCATGAGATGATACATTACGGTGCCAGATTATGACCAAACTGAATATACCCAAACTAAGTAGAGAGATGAGATTCAGTAGCTGTTGTTGAGCTTTGCCGCAGGCCAGTGGGAAGTTTATCCAGCCCTGCGAGCTTCCGACGGAGAATGGCTTGGATTTCGCGGATTACCTGAGTCGAGGGCTTGATCACGGCTATCTGTAATCTAGCGTTTCTCTCCTTCCATAATTCATAGATAGCGGCTTGTAAAAGCAATTTGCAGATGACATTTAACTTGGCGATAGATGATGCATACCTTTCTTGGTCGTGCTATTGGTCGATGACACGATTTCCTTTCTTGTTGATGACTAGGTCTTTTCTTTTCGTGAATTAATATCAAAGCAGAGAAGTAACATTTACGCTCAATTATTAATATAAAACGTTGTGAACGTAAAAATGTTGAGTGCTTTATAGCTAAGGTAAAAATGTTGAGTCTCTTTCGTTTCTGTTTATGATAATTAATATTTTTCAAATTTGTAGTATACAAAATTGAATTTTTGGAGAAATAAATACTATTGGGAGTTTTATAAAAGGAAAAGGTATAAATATCATTGTTATAGCTCGATTTCTAATTGTTTTCAATGCAACATTATCTATAAGTGGATTTAAATAGGTGCGCCAATTAATTATAGAGGAGAAAAAGTAACATTTACATTTAATTACTAATGTAAAACAACGTTGTCAATGTGAAAATGTTGGGAACTTATACCATTGTTATTAGCTTTAAATTCGGTTTAGCTAGGTAAGATAGAGCTACAAATAGAAATGTTAAGAAGAGGTTTATTGGGTCTAAATTGGTCCAAAGTTGACATTATTGCCCTGATAACTTACCGGAGAGACAATAATATTTTCTCCACATGGGCATTTGATATTAGTGATGTAGATGCAGATTTAAGTACGTAGGTGAAGATTTTCGCTTTAAAAGTCTATCTCAGTGCTCCAATTTTATTCATTTATCTAACTTATCCTCACGTCTATGCATGCTCAAAGTCTGGTTTAATAATAAATGATCTTTTCTTTTCTTTGTCAACAAATTTCCCCGAAGCACAACCAAAAAGACAATGTACTTGATCTATACATATACATATCACAAAAAAAGACAATGTAATTATCGTATTTTATTAATCAGACATGAAATGAGGCGAAAAATAAAGAAACTCTTATGACTTTTAGCGTGTGTTTATGGTTGGTATCTAATTTTCTTTCATTTTTGTTTATGCTCGTTACATATTTCTCATAGTATTTAAAAAGTGAAATGAAATTGTTTGGTTATTGAACCCATGCAAACCTTCGCGATTCATTCTTACACATATATACCTCAAATAGGAAAAGCGTAACAAAATGATCCTCTATACACACCTCCAACTCCAAGGTCCAAAATTGTTTATCTGATAAACCATAGGCTAGAGAGAGAGAGAGAGTACAGTTTTTCCCCCATTTGATACTAGTGGTGGAGAGTTAAGTACGAAGGTGAACATTTTCATTTGATTTTGGAAAGAGTTAAGTTAAATAGAGATTATTTATAGAGAAAGTGTCTAGACTTTAAACGCACACAATATATATATATAAATATAATTGGTCCAAAGAAAATATTATACGAAAAGAGATCGAAGACTATATTATAAATGTTGTTGATCGATGAACTGATAAGTTAAGATTAAGATCCCGTTTGTTTGTTTGTGTTTGCGTTTCCATGTTACAGTAATAATTTTTTTGGTCGAAATTAGAATAGCAAATTATGAAAACGGAAATGTTAACGTAAATACAAACAAATACATCGGTACATGATTATTAATATTAGAGTATTATTGTAGTATATTATTGTACCCATAATCCTCTCCACCATCTCCTCCACTACTACTTGTCTCTACACTCTCCACTACTACTTGTCTACTATCTCATACGCTCCTCTCCACTTGTTCTTGTCTTATCTCTCTCTTCTATATATGTAACCATGTACCCATTGTATCCATCACTTGATTATCAATGTAGTAATCAGTTTCAATATCGTTAACAATGTTCATTAAAAAGTTCATATTTTGTGTCAAAAAAGAAATTAATTTACATTTTATTGGGAATTTTTTAAAATCAATTAAATTAAAAGTTATAAATATAATTAATGTTTTTAAGCGTGTTAGAGGTTACCGGTCTCGATAGCAAACACAAAGTCTTGATAATTAATGGACCCTGGCCTTCGCAAATCATATCTATATAAATGGATATAAAGAAGATGTGCGTGAATTAATATCAAAGCAGAAAAAATAACATTTACACATAATTATTACTCTATATAAAACAACGCTGTGTAAATGTTACTTTTACTGCTTTTGATATATAACATTGACACTCGTGACAAATTATAGGAATGGTAAGGAATAACAAAAGTCTTGAACATTTATATTTTGTAATTAAGAAAATAACATTTTAAGGTAAAAATGTTGGTACATTAAGTCCGAGTGTTGAAAAATGGATGACCAAAGACACTCCATTATGTGGTTTCGAGCTATCTTCCTTCTCACTGAATTTATGTCTTCGTTTTGTTTCTTAATTAACTTGAGTTTTCAGAGAGATTTAAGAAATATAGCTAGTGTGAAAAAAAAAAAGTCTTTTGACCCGTACAATCCTCTTGGGTTTGAAGACATTGAGAAGTACTTTGACCAAAAGTGAGAATACATGCCGATGGTGGATATTGTAGCAATCACTATAATAAGCGTTTGCGACAAGAAGCCTTAGACGTAATCACTGAAGTAAGTTTTTGTAATCTTGAGTTTGAGGTTTTCAAATGCTTTGATTTGATTAATTTTCTAATGTTGGAAGTGTCGAGGACTCTGTTTTGAAATAAAATCTTTTTAGGTATGAAATGTTTAGAATTTCACGGTAAAATTAAAACAATGTATTCGTCTTATGCTTTGCAGACCATTAGGAAAGGTGGAAAAGTGGACGCATTTGTGCCATATCTCGCGATGAACTACTTTGATTGCTACCTTTCAAGGAATGGGTTATTGGTAATTCAAAGATTTTATTCTCTTCAAAACAAAAAAATTCAAAGATTTTATCTTTTTCCTCATCTTTGATCTCGATGATTTGTTTTTGGGAGATAAACTTGTAGTAAGAGTGGTTTCAAATTGAATGCAGAAAAAGAAAGACAAGATGGTGGAAAATACTGAGCTGTTGGCCGTTTGTTGCCTTTCACTTGCATACAAGACAACACTTTCGGTTGATCTCAAGACACTAGACTTAAATTCGTTTAAGAAAATCAGAAACTTAGAGGAGAAGATACATTTTGTAGTCACGATAATTGCTATAACTTTGCTTATTTTTTTCTCATAATTATCTCAGACAAGGCCATGTAAGTTAGATTGAGTTTCCCGATGATCTCCTTGAGAAAGTAAGGGTCAAAACCAGACATTTCACCAATCTCCTTCGTTTTCACTCTTAATTTCCTGCGAATTAAAAAAAAATTCCTAAGAAAATGTTGCTAAGAAAGTTGTTACAAATGAAGGGCTAATTCACAGTTTAGAAAATGAGCAATGCGTAGGTACTAGGTAGAGTTTATGTTTTACGTGGTGTAAAATGTAAAAGCATAGTCCAGCATACAATATAAATCTTGTTTTGTGATTTTCTTTTTGTAAATTATTGTTCTTCGGCTCGGCTAACCAAACTCTTCTAATTTTATAATACATGTTAACAAAAAAAAAAGATATTATTCCAATCCAAGAACAACAGAAAATCTAATTTACACACAAAACACAGTTATAAGTTGATTATGTTGTTCCAATCCAAGAACAACAAAAAAACTAATTTACACACAAAACACAATCCTAAGTTGATTATATTGTTCCAATCCAACAACAACAATAAACTCTATTTAACACACAAAACACAATCCTACGCTGACTTACCAAAATGTCATGCCTAGAGAAGAACCAGTCAAAATAATTCATTTCTAAGTAAAGCATGAAAACGTCAGGATCTCCTTGGTCTGCAAAATCCAAATCGTAAGTTTTGATCTAATTCATAAAACAGAGAGAGTTCGACTAAAAGAGAAACAATTTTGACGAAAACAAACAGATACAACTAGTGAATCTCATGAACTTAGTCCAAGCATGTAGTGAATAGTTGCTTGGTGAATTTGTACGTTTTTTGGGCAGTGTCAGTCTGACGTTTTATACAGCCATGAATTCATATTCCACATAATACTTGCGTTGCATCAAATGCACTATATTAAGCGTTGCATCAAAGGCACTATATTAAGTGTTGAAAAACGTGTGTTGCATCAAAGACACTATATTAAGTGGTTTCGAGCTATCTTCCTTCTCACTGAATTTTTGTCTTCGTTTTGTTTCTTAATTAACTTTAGTTTTCATAGAGATTTAAGAAATCTAGCTAGTGTGAAAAAAATGTTTTTTGACCCGTACAATTCTCTTGGGTTTGAAGACATTGAGAAGTACTTTGACCAAGAGTGGGAGTACATGCCCGATGGTGGATATTGTAGCAATCGCTATAATAAGCGTTTGCGACAAGAAGCATTGGACGTAATCATCGAAGTAAGTTTTTGTAATCTTGAGTTTGTGGTTTTCAAATGCTTTGGTTTGAGTAATTTTCTAATGTTGAAAATGTCGAGGACTCTGTTTTGAAATAAAATATTTTTAGGTATGAAATGTTTAGAATTTCACGGTAAAATTAAAACAATGTATTTGTCTTATGCTTTGCAGACCATTAGGAAAGGTGGAAAAGTGGACGCATTCGTGCCATATCTCGCGATGAACTACTTTGATTGCTACCTTTCAAGGAATGGCTTATTGGTTATTCAAATATTTTATTCTCTTCAAAACAAAACAAAAATCAAAGATTTTTATTTTTTTTCTCATCTTTGATCTCGATCGATGATTTGTTTTTGTTTTGTTTTTGTTGTTATAATTTTCATTTTCTTGGGAGATAAACTTGTAGTAAGAGTGGTTTCAAATTGAATGCAGAAAAAGAAAGACAAGATGATGGAAGATACTGAGCTGTTGGCCGTTTGTTGCCTATCACTTGCATACAAGACAACACTTTCGGTTGAGACACTAGACTTAAATTTGTTTAAGAAAAGCAGAAGCTTGGAGTAGAAGATACATCAATTTCTGGTAAAAGCCTTGATCTTACATATTTGAAAAATGTATTTGTCACTAAACTCAGTTTGTTGATGTTGATGTTGAGACAGATAAAACGCCCAAACAACGTCAAATACTTCCAAGGTGGGGAGGTACACGAGGCTGAAAAGTGAATTAAAATGGACTCAGGGGAGGGAAGAAATCGATCACGGCTCTGTGTTTCATAGATTACTTTCTCAATACGTGCAAACCACGGCACAAGGCTTCAGGAGAAAAAGAAAAAATTACTCAGATTATTCTTGAAACACAAGCAGGTTAAGACTCATTCACGGTTAAGAAAATGAGTACTATGTAGAGCTTCTCATGACTAACTTTTTTTCTTTTTTCTTTGTGGTGTTTGTAGATGTAAGATTCTGTGCTTTCAAGCCCTTGATCATATCGGCTTCTGCGGTAACCACATTTTTATCTCGCCAAGATCCCGAACACTCTCACACATATGAGGAGAAATTTACCCGCCTTAGATGTATTGACAAGGTAAACATTGACAGTTTACTCATTATGTTAATTTTTTTGGGAAAAAATAACACAATGCGAATTTGTGTGTGTTGAAGAATTGTTTAGCACTCGTGAAAGAAACATGTGCCAAAACTGCCAAAAGGAAGCTTGAAGCAGATTATGGGCAGATGAAAAAGCTGAGTCTCCAAGGTGAAGGAAAGGGGTTTCAAGTCACCATAGACTACCAACTTCAATGGATGACCGCTGCTGAAATCGAAGAGTTACATGATAAGTATTTTGATCCGTATGACCCTAGTGGGTTTGAAGACATTGGGGACTATTTGAAGAAGGAGCAAGGGTTTATGGCAAAAGGCGGCTATTCACAAAATCCGAATAACAAGCGTTTGCGACAAGTTGCTCTGCTCGTAATCAGCGAAGTAATTAAGTTTCCAGAACTTTGTGTATGTGTGTTTCCAAATGCTCTGGTTTAACCTTGTAATGCAAGTAACTATTTCTGCGGTGTTGAGGTCTTTGTCTTTTAAGAACCTGTTTAGCTTTAAGCAACAAATCTTTGAAAGTTCGCATTAAATAAAAACAATTTGCCTTTCCCGTGTTTTGCAGACAGCTATCTCACGATAAACTACTTTGATTGCTACTTGTCGAAGAAAGAAACAAAATCCAATAGAAAAAACTATCAATACAAATCCGAAAATACAGAAAGACAACTATGAAATGCTTTTAATCAATTATGCTTTTTCCATGATTAGATCAGTTATTCAGTAAGCTAAAATTCAAACAGATTTGATTTGGAGAGACCTGTTGAGAACTAGATACATCAGCTTGACTAATTTATTCTCTTTGATCTCTCCTCTTGTAATTGTATTTTAGAATTGTATTTGAGCTAATTTCTGTTACGGTTATTACTGATTTCCGCACAATATCTGCTTGTAGGTTTAAGATTATTGCGTTTTATAAAACGTCTTTGGTGTTTGATTCAACCTTTAACCTCAATTAGTTTGGTGATGGTTAATTGTTGCTTCTATTTCCCTATAGTCAACTTTCAGTTTGCTGAATTGATCTGTTCATTGTACAAAAAAATTTGGTATTAAATTGATCATGTTATTGCAGGTCGTTAAAATGGGAGATAATCATGAGAACATTGAGAGATGGAAGCTTAAGAAGCAGATCAAGCCCCTCGAAGCTGCGAGGGGAAATGGAACTAGCATGATCTCACTCATCATGCCTCCTCGTGATCAGATCTCTCGTGTTACGACGAGGATGCTGAATTCTGAATATGGAACCGCATCAAACATCAAGAGCAGAGTCAATCGCCAGTCTGTTTTGGGGGTCATAACTTGTGCGCAACAAAGGTTGAAACTTTACACCAAGGTCCCTCCCAATGGTCTCGTGCTCTATACCGTTTTTATTTTATTTTCTGTGTGATTCTGGTTTGATCCTTTTGGATTAGATTTTTCGGATTTTAATTTGATTCTATTCTTCTCCTATACTGGGCTCTATTAGAAACTTGTATATATATAATGTTGTTCTGGGCTTAAAGTCGTATACAAGGCCCACAATTTGGTCGATTAGGCCCACTCTATTTGATCCGTTGCAGAAAAATGATTTGTCTTTTGGTTAGGTTGTCCTTAGTTAATCAGATTTATCCATAGCCACACAAATAACGATGCCTATAATGCCAAACTAATATTTCAATACAAATCATTTCAATAGTAATATATAAAATTGTTGGTCCGGTCACTGAAGTTAAGGGGCACCTAGCTATACCAGCAATATATGAAATGTTTTAAAACGCAAATGCACAACTATATTATATATACTTTAAATATGCACATGTGTGCTTGGTATTAATACATTTTTACTGACTGCATATCAACTAAATTAAATCTGGAATAAAAATACACAGACTTTTTCAGTTCTCCAAATAATACACCAACTATTAATAAATTCTTGTTTAATACACAAAGTGAAAAAATTTGTAGGTTTTACACATAACTAGATTATATCCCGCGCTATGCTCTTGACAAATTTTTTTATTGAGTTTTATATCAATATAATATTATATTTATACACTATACTTTAAAATTTATAATTAATTAGTTTTTGAATTTCTATTGATACAAAAAATAATTTCTTTTTAGTCATATGAAAGTATCTTATATTATAATTTTAATTTTTTATATTTCAAATGTATTTTATATCGATTAAAGATATTAAAAATTTAAAAGTATTTAGTAGTGTGTATATTGCTTAATGATAGTCCGTATGGCTTGTGTTTCTCCCTGTGATGAGGCGGGTTCACCACTTATGTTGTGAGCCGAGATGACAGTTCTTTCGACTATGGTTTTCTCGCCATTGGTAGTTTCAATCGAGCTTCCGAGATGATTTCCTGCGGGCTCGGTGGTTTGTCGTCCCGTTCTTCGATAAGACCGAGGTGGGTCGGACAAATGTGGCTTTGGTGCCACGGGTGTCACCTCTCCTGATGAGTGCAATGGTGGCAGTACTCCGTTATCCGAAGTAGCCCCATGTGTGGAGAAGTCGAGGGCCGTCGGTCTGAGGCCGAGCCTTCTTGTGGGATCTCTTGGAAGCGCTTCCGAGCCGAGGTTTTCAGTTGGCCAGTCATTAGTCCGTCCTCCCGAGATTAGCGTCTTAACTTTTTCCGATAAGATTTTGTTCAACTTGTCATGCTCCTCCGTGTTATTTAGCAGCGAGGTGATCATGCACTTTAATTCGGTTAAAGACGTCGAGGTCATCTCCATGGTCGTGACAGGAGTACTGCTAAAGTCGACCGTCCCTCTGGTGGGGCTTTCGTCGTTGTTCATGTCGTTGCCGGTTCTCTGCTCATATCCGATCATCTCTTCAGATCTCATTTCTGCTGTTTTTTTGTGAGTTATTTAGCTTCTTATTCCCCCACAGAGTGCGCCAAACTGTGAGAGTTGAAACTCACACAATGAATTTTTGTCAAGTCGTTAGAGGGAACATAAGTTTATGAGGGAAAAACACAAGCAGAGATCCAAAGATGGTTATTTTATTGCTGTTTGTAAGCACAATACATGAGTAAAATTGCTAAGAACACTATTTATATGGTTCTGTATAATCACAGAAGAAGAATGGAATATTTCCTTCTTCCTTCGTGCGGCTGCCGACTGAAACTTTAATTAGGGTAAATGATGATATGAGCCTTTAGTTCGGCCCAAAATGGTTGACGAGTGACTTATATCTCGACCCATAAGGATTCTTTTTGGCCCACTTACATTCAGATGGGCTCGGCTGTTTCTTTGGGACGAACCGATATGTCTTGAGTTGGCCTTGGCTCGATCGGGAAATATCACTTTCTATCTCGTCTCGGCTTTGCGGTGAGGCGTTTTGAGCGTCACAGTTGTCATGCTTCGGCTTGTGTCGGTATGCCTCGTTGTCCGAGACGTTAATCTCGAGTGGGTGAAAACCGACTCCAACATAAAACATTCACAAATTCTAATAAACAAAATTAAGGTTAACTTTCAGTTGGCAAAACGTGCGGGTAATTGTAAGTTTGAGCTTAGCTCTTGAGAAGTGAAAAACTATTTGTGATTGTATTTCAACTTAAGGTTTACATGATGTTCTTCATAAGCATTTATACAAAAGAGATGAGGAAGCTTAAACCCTAGTGACTCAACACAAATGTCAATATCCTGTTTCATCTTGCAATTCAAGGGCTGAGAATCGATTCTTCAGATCGAGCTCCGTACGAGCATGCTTTCCCTGATTCAGAGGCGTTCTGGTTTCATCTTTATGTAGAAGAGAGGTTGAAAGCGATGGTTGAATAATCTTGGGCTCAATTATCTTGTTGATCATACTATTGGGCTTATTATCAATTTGGCCCAACATTCTTTTCCCTTTATTCAATCCTCTGTCATTTTGTTGGTTGTCTGATGCAGATGAAGTCTTCACGCTATTATCCCCTCTCAAACTCGGTGTTAGTGGGATGTCTACACCAAGTTTGAATCGTAAATTGCAGAAGGCATTGTAGGGCAAAGACTTTGTGAAAATATCTGCAAGCTGCAGATGACCTGGAATGTGATTTACCACCAAAGAACCCAAGGCAACTCGCTCCCTGACGTAATGGTAATCCAATTCAAAATGTTTTGAGCGCTTGTGGTAAGCAGGATTCGCAGTCAAATAGACAGAGGAGATATTGTCACAACGCAGTACTGGTGTGATTGGTAACAGGACTCCAAGTTCTCGCAAGAGAGCGCTGATCCAGGTCAGCTCCGAGGCGGTTTCAGACAAATCTCGATATTCAGCCTCTGTAGAGCTTCTCGACACAGTGGCTTGCTTCTTTGATGACCAGGAAACGATGTTGTTACCCAGAAATGTGCAGAACCCTCTTGTAGATCTTCTTGTGACAGGACAACCAGCCCAGTCACTGTCACTGTAAGCACTTAGTGTGCAATCTGTGTTATTGTCAAAGGAGATCCCCATGGTGATTGTTCCTTTGAGATATCTCAAAATTCGTTTGAGATTGGTGAAATCAGACACAGAAGGAGCGTGCATCTTTTGGCAGACATAATTTACTGCAAATTGAAGATCAGGTCTAGTAAGTGTGAGATATTGGAGCTTACCAGCCAAGCTTCTGAAGTAAGTTGCATCCGAGAAGAAGGTGTTTTGGTCAGGAACTTTGTTCAACTGAAGAGGCAGTGGAGTAGGCATTGGGGAGCAATCAGCCATTGCAGCTACAACTAGTAGATCCTCGGCGTATTTTTGTTGGGAGAGAAACAGCCCTTGGTTGTGGAACTGAACTTGTATTCCCAAAAAGTAATGTAATTTGCCCATATCAGTCATTCGAAACTGTTTGTTTAGCTCATGAAGCAGTTTTTCCATCGCAGCATGATCATATCATTGTCGTGAGTATAGATAAAGAGTGACGGATCTTTAGTACTACATACGAAACCAAACTCCAAGAGAAAGTTGCTAAAGCGATCAAACCATGCTCTTGGTGATTGTTTCAGACCATAGAGAGATTTGTGGAGAAGACACACATGATCTGGTTTGGTTTTGTCCACAAATCCAGCAGGCTGTGTCATATACACTGTTTCTGTTAAATCTTCATGTAAAAACGCATTCTTGACATCCATTTGCTTGATCTCCCATTGCATAATAGTGGCAAGATGAATGACGATTCTTACTGTTGCAGATCGCACCACTGGACTATATGTCTCTAAGTAGTCAATCCCCTCTTCTTGACTAAACCCTTTTGCAACTAATCGGGCTTTGAGCTTGTCTAAAGAGCCGTCTGCATTTAGCTTTGTTCGAAAAACCCACTTACTCCCTAATACATTCATGTCAGGAGTGCGTGGAACCAAAGACCAAGTTCTTGTGATGTCGCAGTTGTTCATTTCTTCACCCATTGCGTTGGTTCAGGATAAGAGGCTCTACGGGTTAGAAGGGCATACCGTGGGTTCGGTTTGCGTATTCCCACCTGTGACCGAGTAACCATACGATGTGTGGCTTGTGGAGCCATTGGAGCTGGTGCAAATGAGTTCATGTGTGTAAGGTCTGAATTATCTGTCCTAATTGGAGGTGAAGACACACTGTCGCCTATAGGTAAGAGAACTATGCTCTCCGTACGCTCTAAACATGCTTCATTTACATTAGTAGATGGTTCAGACAGTACTCTTTCAGTGGACTGATCATGATTATGTTGCACAGATGTCTGAGACTGCAGAGGTGGGAAGTCTGCATCTGTGAACAGAGGAGTGGAACCAGCTGATGTAGGTACATATGGAGATGATGCAGGTGTTGTGTCAGATGGTAAAAAGCTATTTTGCCAAGCTTTGAGTGATGCAGTAAGAGCTGGATCATGGAATCTGCTGTAAGTGTTCTCAAAGGGGAATGATTGCTCATCAAACAACACATGTCGACTGATGTAGACTCTGCCTAATGGGGGATAGAAGCATCGATATCCTTTGTACTTCTCATTATACCCCATGAAGACACAGTGAAATGACCGAGGGTCAAATTTGTTTGCTGCATATGCTCTTAATGTTGGGTAACACGAGCATCCAAAGGACCGTAAAGAGGAATAGTCAGGTTTTCTGCCATGAAGAACTTCATACGGACTGCGTTTATCACTGTGAGCAGTTGAAGGCAGGAGATTGCTCAGAAAGTTGGCTGTAAAAAATGCTTATACCCAGAACTTATGAGGCATTTTACTTTGATACAGCATTGTCAAGCCCAGTTCAGTGATTCTTCTATGTCGTCGCTCTGCTAATCCATTTTGTTCTGGAGTATGTGGGCAAGAAATGTATTGCTGAATGCCCGAATTTTGCAAATGAGAGAGAAATTTTTTGCTTATGAATTCTCCACCTCCATCACATTGGAAAATACCAATCTTTGAACAAAAGAGATTCTCGACAAGCTTCTGAAACACAGTGAAAATGGAGAAAAAGTCTGATTTATGTTTCAAAGGATAAAGCCAACTAAACCGAGAGAAGTTGTCTATAAAGACTACATAGAATCTGAATCCTTGACAGGACTTTATTGGAGAGGGACCCCATAGATCACAGTGGATTCTCTCTAAAGGTCTGGAAGCAACAAAGCTAGAAGAACCAAAAGGTAGTTGACTACTCTTCCCTAGGCGACATGGTTCACACATCTTTGAGGTACTTTTATTGATGGAAATAGAACGGTTTTGATGGAGAAGCTGCAGGATCTGAGAATGTGGATGTCCAAGCCTTCGATGCCACACTTCATCACTTGTGGAGATTTGTCGTGTAGAATAATAGACTTGAAGCTTCGGATTCTCAAGCAAATACAGACCATCACGAGCTCTTCCTAGTGTCAGGAGCTGTTTTGTTTCCTTGTCCTTAACACGAACACCATCCGAGTCAAATTTAAAAGAGCATGGATAGTCGGAGGTGAGCTTGGACACAAAGAGCAATGATTTAGCAATATCAGGACAAACTAAAACATCTTTGAGTGGAAGAATACCTGACAATGATGGAAGATCTGCTGAGCCAATGTGAGTGATGGGTAAAAAATTCCCATCTCCAACCAAAACCGCATCGTTGCCTATGTATGGTTGAGCCTGATTCAGATGCTGAGTTGTGCTTGTGACATGGGCGGTAGCGCCGGTATCAGGGTACCACTCTTGACCGGAGTGTTCAGAGACATCTGTAATCCTCAACACATCTGTAATCCTCATCTTGATAGCTATTATTGAAGCGATGCCAGCAACGCAAAGCTTGATGGCCTGGTTTTCCACATATTTGACACATCGGTCTGGCATCACCATCAGAGACGGAGGATCCACGAGAGGGGGAAAGTTGCTGATGGAACCCTCTGCCTCGTGTGGAGAAAGAACCACGACCCCGGAAATCAGAGCCACCCCTACTGTTGTATTGACCTCTTCCACGATTGTAATAAGAGCTTGAGCGAATGGTGTTGTAAGCCAAGTGAGGGGTGATATCAGAAGAAGTAGAGTAGCTTTGGAGTCTGTCGTCATAACCAGTTAATCGAGGAAGAATATCGTCCAAGGAGATATGGGGTTGTGTATCCATGGAACCTTCAATGAACGTTTTGATGGGTTCATACTCTTGACCCAGCCCATGAAGAGTTGCCAGAATCTTCATTTTCTCTGTGACAGGACTCCCCACAGATTCTAACTGGTCGCAGAGAAGTTGAACTTCCTCAAGATATTCATTCATGGATTTTATACCTTTAGTTAGAGTCTGAAGTCTCCTCTGTAGCTCAAAAAGACGAGAGCTGGAGATTTTGTTGAAGTGAGCAGCAAAGAAGAGCCAAACATCATGAGATGTGGTGCAGTGAGAAACAAGACGCATAACAGATTCAGAGATCGATCCTAAGAGCCATGAACGCACCACTTGGTCAATCTTACGCCATAGCTGATACTCGGGGTT
This sequence comes from Eutrema yunnanense, assembly GCA_002933935.1. Lineage (NCBI taxonomy): Eukaryota > Viridiplantae > Streptophyta > Magnoliopsida > Brassicales > Brassicaceae > Eutrema > Eutrema yunnanense. The sequence continues at coordinate 238,514 of PKML01058991.1, read as the reverse complement.
AGATCTCTCTGTTTGAGTGTTGTTGATGCTGGGAACGAGGATGGTGGGATCTGGACGAGAAATGTCACCATTGACGAAGCCTAGCAGATCTTGCCCGTCAAGGAATGACTCGAACTGGGATTTCCAGAGAGTGTAGTTCTTCGCCGTAAGGGTCACAGTGACACAGTTCGCGATGCTGAGAGAAGGAATCGATAACATTGTTAAGGATCCTTTATCCATGGCTCTGATACCATGTAAGTTTGAGCTTAGCTCTTGAGAAGTGGAAAACTATTTGTGATTGTATTTCAACTTAAGGTTTACATGATGTTCTTCATAAGCATTTATACAAAAGAGATGAGGAAGCTTAAACCCTAGTGACTCAACACAGATGTCAATATCCTATTTCATCTTGCAATTCAAGGGCTGAGAATCGATTCTTCAGATCGAGCTCCGTACGAGCATGCTTTCCCTGATTCAGAGGCATTCTGGTTTCATCTTTATGTAGAAGAGAGGTTGAAAGCGATGGTTGAATAATCTTGTGCTCACTTATCTTGTTGATCATACTATTGGGCTTATTATTAATTTGGCCCAACATTTTTTTCCCTTTATTCAATCCTCTGTCGTTTTGTTGGTTGTCTGATGCAGATGAAGTCTTGACGCTATTAGTAATCACCTAGTTACAGATTAAAAGAGAAGTTAGCTTCGTCCCAAAAAAAGAAGAAGAAAAGTTAACTTAAACTGACATGAAATAATCTTCATCGATGAAGAACCGACCGAAAGGCTAAAACTTAAGTTACGACTTACGGACTCTCTTTCGTTTTCGTCAAAAAAGTTGGCATTATTAAGCGACCGACGTAAGTAATTAACCAAATCAACCAATCAATTATCAATTACTTAACCAATTAGACTAAACCAAGTCTGAATGAACAATCAATTAATTGGTTAACGCACCGGTTCACAAAATCAAATCGGATTTCAATAATCGATTAACACTATTTAACAATTCCAGTTGTTCAAAAAAAGGAAAACAAATTCTGAATAGGATTTGGATTTGGATTGAGAATCCAAAACACTATAAAACAAACATGTAAGCGATACAGAGAGAGCAAAATCGCGAATCTTTATATCGATTTGAGGTTAGTCGATCTGACAATTTTACTAGTATCTTTCGTGAACTTTTCGCCGATTGAGATTGGGTTTTCTATTGGCAGCAAAATTCAGGCATGGATAAAGAGATTTGTCGGAGGAGGAGGAATACAATCAGTGAGCTTCCAGATGAATTGCTGTTGAATATATTGTCTTGGCTTCCTACTAAAAACGCCATAGCCACAAGTATCTTGTCTAAACGGTGGCGATTTCTTTGGATGGAAGTGAAGACATTGAGGTATGATGTTGAGTCCAAACTTAAAAGTATTTTTAGGTTTACGTTATTTATTTGCAGAAGATCAAGTGTAGAGAGCCTGCATCTCAGGCTTAACCCACATTTTTCGAATTCAGTCATCAAACCTTTGGTTAACAATGCAGTTGCTCGCTCTTTGAGAGAGCTGAGAATCGAGATGGTTTACAATTCCTTCAAGTTGCCCAAAGTTTTGTATAGAAACAAGACTTCACAACTTGAAACCCTTATACTAGAGAAACTAAGTCTGGTGGATGTTCCACCTAATGTTCGTTTGATCTGCCTCAAACGTCTCCACCTTTTATTTGTTAGATTCTCAAGCGACGAATCTGTGAAAAAGCTTCTAAGCAGTTGCCTACGTCTTGAAGACTTGGTAGTGAAACGAACCTCCTATGCCAATGTGATGATATTTGACATCGATGTGCCTACGCTGAGGAGGTTATCTATCGATAATTCTTCCGGAAAATCTCGGCCTAAAGGTGTTTATGGGTTTGTGATTAATGCACCTTCTTTGAGTTGCTTTAGCATTAGGGACAGCTTCAGCAACTATTTACGGTTTGGAAATATGCCCGAGCTGATCAAGGCGAGTGTCAACGTTGTTTGTGACCAACCTGACCAGCTTCTAGGACCTCTTGCCTCAACCCAATATCTTTCTCTATGTTTTGTAACCTCACAGGCTCTATACCTTCCTACTGGCACTTCCTTCCTCTTTCTTCACCATCTACAGCTATATCTATCTTCTTCCAAGTGGTGGAATCTACTTATCCGTATACTCAACGGTGCTCCGAGACTTCGTGTTCTCAAGCTCCAATTGTATCATAAACACTGTGACGCCACAGATCCGTGGAACCAACCGAATCCTGTTCCTGAATGTTTATCGTCCCATCTCGAGATCTTCCTGTGGAGACAGTACAACGGCACAAAGCAAGAGAGAGAAGCTGCAAAGTACATCCTAGCAAATGCATGTCGTTTAAAGAATGCGACATTCTACTCAGAATCTGCAAAGAAACATGGGATGTTGAAGGAGTTAGAATGTGTGGCCAAAGGTTCAAAGACATGCCAGCTTGTGTTTGAGTAAACGCTTGGGTTATTTAACAACTTTTTAGCTTTCTACTCACTGCCTTTACAATTAAATACATTTTTATTGTGGTTTAGTTTGGTGACAAAAAAAAAAGATAAGTGGTTTAATTTATTAAATTGGAAGTTAAATAATTTTCATATCAATAATCATTGTCAATAAAAACTGGAAGTTTATCTTTGCCTTCTTTGAAATCTGGTATGAAAAATGATATGTTTCTTTAGATTTTGCTTTTTATATCTTTTTCGGTTTCTTCAAGTACATTTCCATAGTTAGATCATCTTTGGTATATAAACTCTATGAAATGGAAGAACACGATTATACATGATTATGTAACCATCCTTGATATCGATGTACCATGCCAAATGTAAACGTTTGCCTTCTTATGAAGCTTTAAGAGCTTTAGCAAATTCCCGAAATCTACTATTTGGACCTTCTCTTCCGAGTTGAACAGTGAAAACATCGATAGACGATTAGAAGAATCTACTTTAAGTTGGACTAAGCAGAGCTTATCGTCCCCATTCAACCCTTATGTACGCTAGGTATTTCCATTTTGGAACGGGAAACCCGTCCTGATTCATATCGGTTTCCATTTAAATAATTATGCGTTTGAGAATGTTCAAATTATTTTGTCCATGCACTATGAAAAAGAATAATTTTTGCTTCTATTATTGATATATGCTTCTCAAACTTAGTCTTGGGAACTGAAGCTAAAGAGGATCTTGCTGATGCTACATGTGCTGCAGAGGTTAGTGTTTCTCATAGGTTGATGTGTATTCTATGCGTAATGTCAAGATATCATTTCCTTCTTTTGTTTCTCTTTTTCCTTCAATTCGTTAAGTATTTGGTTTTTTTATTTTCTTTTTACCACATGAACTCTTTCATAAGCTTCGTAATGAGGTTCGACAGGTTGATGCTACTATACTAGCTGCTGTTCGTCAACAGCTAAGCTTTGTTTTTAATATTTTTTTACTGGTTTCTTACTTCAGTTTATGTTAGGATTACTCTTTTCTCTCCGTTTCTTTGTATTGTGCGGACCGTTTTTTGAGTAGTCTATCACTTATTCTGGGGTTTGTTGTGGATGTGTACCTTAAGGCAATTATATTCTCTACGCACTATGAAAAATAATTATTTTGCCTCTATGCTGATAGAATGATATATGCTCCTGAATCTTATTCTTGGTCTGGCAATCATTACCCCAGCGTAACTCGGGAACTGAATCTAAAGAGGATCTTGCTGATGCTACACGTGCTGCGGAGGTTAGATTCTCATAGGTTGATGATATGTATTGTGTGTACTGTCAAGATGTCACTTCCTTGTTTTGTTTCTCAGTTTTTCTTATCAGTCTCTCTTTTTCATTTCATCCCTAAAGGATTCAATTTTTGTTCTCTTTTTAACACAGGAACTCTCACATAATATTCAAGAGATAAAATCCAAAGCTGATAAAAGTGAAGCAGAAATATGCTGTGACATTGAGAAGTTAGATTTTGCAAAGAAGAACATAACCACGGTCATCGCTCCCCTTCGTCGCCTCACAATGGTAGGTAAGTTATCAATAATTACTCCATTCGATTAGTTCACCATATCTGTTCATGGTATTCTGAAACCTGAATGATAGCCAAGAGCATTGAACAACATTACAAAACAAGTCCTATATAAGTAGGGTTTCCAAGGTAGACAACATCAATCAAGCGACACGATGTTGCTGGTTAACCTATTACTGAATGTATTCTATTGTTTATGTAGTAACAAATGTATGCCATGAAGCGTGGTTTAAGTTGACCGAGTACAGTATTTAGAAGCTCATTGATGACAATCGCTGCAATGTTATGGCAGTCTCTGCGGTTGTACAGCTTCAGGTGATGGCATCAAAAAGGCAATACAAGGAGGCAGCTGCACAGCTCAAGGTACCTTTCTTAGTTCAACAATCTTTGGCGTTTGTTGGTTATGTTTAAGTTGGTTGTAGTTCACTAGCTTTAGCTTTATGTTCACCATGGGATCCCAAGGCAGTTCTTTGCTATTTTGAATATCAATTTTGACGCTAGGTTTTGCTAGCACATTACTCTTCTCATTTTCTGATGATATTATTTTGATTCTGGCTCTATATTATATTTTCAGGCTGTAAACCAATTATGTAATAATTTTGAAGCAAATAGGAATGTTCCTAACATCACCGAGGTCAGAGAAAAGCTTAAGAATATAAAGCAAATTCTTAAGTCTCATGTATTTTCTGATTTTTCCAGGTACTGCCTTCAGTGAGTTTACCATTTTTACATACTTAAATAAGTCCACTGTTATGTTAGTAGTTGACACTGCTTCTCTTTCTCAGTTTCTTTATCTTCAACCCTGAGAGGATTTTTTGTATGATTTAACTGTTGGTATGTAAGGTGATATTTGCACTTTTGGTGTCATAAATTGAGGTTTCATGCTTTTTTTTTGGCTGCTCCATTTTGTTAGAATAGTACCTGCATAATTATTTAGGCTATTTCTCTGCTTCTTTCTGTAGTAAACCACAAATTGTTTTAAGATGTTTTTCAAATCCCCACTCTTGCATCCTCTGTAGCCCCCTTTGTGCCAATAATGTCTACTGTTGTGATCTCAGTATAGGTACTGGGAAAGAGACAGAGGAACCAATTTGTCTAAAGAAGTTATCTGATTCTTGCTTGGTTGTTGATGCTCTGGAGCCATCTGTGAGGGAAACGTTGGTAAACAACATGGATGTAATTTTTATTTAAGTGGTTAATTGTTGGCAGAACTGACAAACTTGGATGAAATAAAGCGGATATACGATTGGAGAAAGCGTCGAATCCGTACGAATGAAGAAATTTGGAAGATTTTTCCTGCTTCTTGGCATGTGCCTTATAGACTATGCATCCAGTTCTGCAAGAAAACAAGGTAGCAACTTCTAAGTTTGCGTTGAATTTGCCTCTCGTAAATTATTTTCTCAGAGTTTCTATATCTTTTTCTCTTGGAGCTCTCAGAAAATTTAGGACATGCCCCTATTCTTCTGAATACCTTTCTTTTGGTTTGTATCTTTTGCTAAGTTTTAGTCATTTTACTCTGAAATAGTGAGTAGCAGTATGAACTCTTAATCATTATCCAACAGTATGCAGCTTAATTTCTTAACCGTTAATTTATTTATTTCAGGGAGCAAGTAGAATCTATTTTGGTCAACATGAAAGAGAAGCCAGATGTAGCGAGATTGCTTCTGGTCAGGCATGCTTGCCCTAACATGAAAATTTCATTATATTTATCAGATGAATTGCATTTCTTTAAGAGCGCTGTGTTACCTTTCAAGGAAATTGCTGATGATTATAAATTCTTCTATCCTGTCCTCCTTTTCTCTATCATGAAATCCTGTTTCTTTTGATCATGTTATTGTATTATTTATACTAGCAATTGAGGAATTTCTCAGGCCTCTATTAAGTTTGATGTCATTGAATGATTAGGGACTGGAAAGGACGCTCAAGTTTGGAAAGGAACATAATAGTCAGAATGTATCCGAAAATCAAATGAAGCATGAAAAGAAGTTTGCTGCTAATCAAGAATCGGTGGAAAATGTATGCTCTATGTGCTTATTTTTATATTTTGGAAAACATTCTAGTATACGTTTTTACACGCTTAAACTTTATTCTGATATTTTGCTGCCTCTGCTTCAACAGGAAAAAACCAGAAACAAAGATTTATCTGATCCTGGAGCTGGGGTATATCTCTTACTTCTACTTATATCATGAGATTTTCATCATCTATTCGAGCTTCCATACCTGAGAAGCTCAGTGACATGTAGACATTACTCACCAGTTACTTGACCTGGCAGTTTTAACTTCCGTGGAATTATCTCTTCTTGCTTCGAGCCTCACTCATATATTGAGAAGAAAGAGAAGGAACTTATGAATATTTTCGCTTAACGAAAGCGTTTTTTGTCGAAGGTTTATCAAGTTTTCCCAATATTCTTTTTCTTTCTGTCAGGAGGAAACATGGGATATTGAGGAGGAAAGTCAAATTAATGTTTTATCTAGCAGTAGAGAGGTGAGTACCTAGGCAAAGCTTCTTGAATTAGGGTTTATCTGATAGTTTTTACTTTGGAAGAGATATACATCCTTAATCAATATTTAAATTGACTCACTACTTCCACTAGGTGTTAGTTGATACACGTAGTTGGATTGTTCATGTAGAACGATGCCCCATTTTCCTCTTCAGTTGAGTTGTATAGAAATTTCTCATCGAGAGATGTTATTTGTTGTAGTAGTATGAAAAGTTTGACCAGGTTTCGTATTTGTGTGAAACCGGATACTATACTCAAGATGAACTTCGCAAAGTATCATCTATGCGTGGTGACTATTAATATATCTTTTTTTTTTGATAATAAAACTATTAATATATCTAGATTAGCTGGTGTGGACTTGATACGATTTCTTGTGGGTTTGTGTACTTTTTTTTTTAACCCTGAGCATCCTAGATTTGCTTGTTTAAGTAACCAATCAAATCAGCTTTGTTAAAGAATTTACTGTTGCCTTGTTTGCAGTTGTTTTTCACTATAAAGAATAGCTATGAAAAGTGTAAATCTCTGACGAAGAACCAGACTTTATTCAATTTATTCAAGGTACATTTGTCGTATGCTCAAAAATGGGCTTTTTATTTATATCACAGACTTGTATTGTGAATTCGAGCAATGCGTTAATATTTCTAAGAACCAGCTTTGTTTGAGTAGTAGTAGAAATTTGTATTAGGAGAAACCGTGTTAGTTGAATCCAGCTTTTCAAGCCTTCTAGTTTGCAGACCAATATAAATATTTTACTTCGCAACATGAGAACAGAATAAGATGGATGGAGATTTTGAGTTTATTCTCACGAAAGGGTTTCCTCTTTACAGGTCTTTCAACGAGTTCTAAAAGCCTATGCTACAAAGCTATTATTTAAGCTCCCAAAAGGAGGCACTCGTATACAGGTAAAGGTGCTAAACATAGCTGCCTGCTTTCTATTTCTCATGTGATGTAGTTTATCGCTTTCATTTCCTCTATGCAGGTCTCAGAGATAGATGAAAGGGTGATATGTTACATAGTTGCTTCTGCTGATTATTGCCACAATACAGTAAGCTTGCTTCACTTTTGACACATATCATGTGTATGTGTGTGTGGCCGTGCTTGCTAACTGGGGTTGTACCATATGGTTCTAATCTGATTTTAAGCCAGTCAACCTGTTGTGATATTGATGATCTTCACATCAAGTTTGAAGAAAGTTTTATGGTGTTTTTTGTTTTGCAGTCTGGTGACCTTGCAGAAGACGTCTCAACAATTATTGACCCGCATTACAGTGTAGACATGTCGGAGGTCCAGATACTATGGACATAAAGGACCTAATATTTTTCCCAGATATGTAATGTATTTTGTATTCTTCTGAAGCTGTGTTGCTGTGCAGAATGAATTTTCGTCCGTCATAACGAATGCATTGGTGACACTAGTCCGTGGACTGGAAACTAAATTTGATACAGCAATGGCAGAGATGAAACTTGTTCCCTGGGGCACACTTGAAAGTGTGGGTGACCATTCTAAGTAAGATCTAAGTGGGGTTTAAAGCGTCTATCGTTTCGGATGCCTGTATGACCAATAAACAACTAACACAATCCTTAACAACATGCATTTGCACATTCTTGTAGGCATGTAAAAAAAATAAAAAATTTCCTTAACAACAGCATTCCTGTCCTCGGGAAACTTCTTACACCAGTACTTCCGGTTCTTCCTGGACAAGGTAATCATGTAGTAAGATTTGAATGCCTTTATGATCTGGTGATTGCTATTTTGCTGCCTTAGGACCCACATTAATTGTATCTTACAGGGTTGAGCCTGGACCAACTCTGTTGCTTATTATCTTATAGAAATTGTATGATAGATGTTTATTCTACTTGATTACTCTACTAAGATTTAAACTGTTATGCCCCTAAGCTATTGCCAATTACAGTTAAACGGGGTTAAGCTTGACCAGCCTCACAGATGACGACCTTTTTTTATTTGTGCAGTTGGCATCATCCCTTGGACTACGGTTCTATGCTAATATATTGAGATGCAAGACAATATCGGAAACTGGAGCACACCAGGTTAGCATTCGTTTGCATTAGCTAAAATCATGTTCCATGTGAAAATTTTGTTTACAAGGTATATGCAAAGGCTAGAGCCAAACTCAATTAGGTCTATATCGCATCCTTTTCTGGATTGAAGCAAGATTTAAACGGTGGTTCTAGTTATTGTTGGGGATCAAACCCTTCTCTTTCATTATTCATTCGATTGGTTTTCATGGTAGGCTAATCCTTCACATGCTTCGACAAAATAAAAACTGTGTAGCTGCTTGAGATCCCTCTCCCATGTTATGTTTCTGAGCCCTTCTTTTTCAATTTTGAGTATGAATTATCTGTCTTTTGGTTTCACAGATGTTGCTAGATACGCAAGAGCTAGAGATGTTTCTTATAAACGCTCCATCTCTTGACAAACAGGTGAGCTTATCACATTGTTTATCTTTGTTAATCATGAAGCATTGGGTATTCTTGGCCAATTTAGAGCAAGTATAATACTCTATGAATCCAAAGCTGGTCACTTTTTTAGTTTTGGTTGATACTATTGCAGACTGCAAGTGCTGCAAGCTATTCCGAATTCGTGAAGCATCATATGAGTAGAGCTGAGGCGGTCCTAAAGGTTTTCGCCTGACAGCTTCTCTCTCTCTCTCTCTCTCTGTGTTCTCAGAAAACTAAATATCATCTTACGTACTGTAGGTCATACTCTCCCCAATCGAGTCAGTGGCAGATACTTATCTTGCACTGTTTCCAGAAGGAACACCCATCTTGCACAGTTTCCAGAAGGAACACCCATGAATCTTCAGCGCATCTTGGCACTTAAGGTAATTTTGGCATTCTTAAATCCATTTTATTACTTAGAGATCAGGAGAGAAAAAGTAATGTTCTCCTCCAGTGACATTCTCTTCACTGTCTGAAAAAATCATCTCTTTTCTTTAGCCGAAACAGTTATCTTAATGTACATGGGGCTTAAAGAAAGGTTGCAACCTATATTTGATGTTGCACGGTCTTACGAAAGCTGATCAGCAGAGAATACTTGATTATTTCAACAATCATGGCCCAAGAATCACACAGCCTTCCGTTGCAGCGGCAATGCCACAACCGTTGGCAACCCCAACTGCACCGCCACTGGCAATCACTAATCCGGCTGCAGCCGTTGAGTTCATAGCAAACAGTGAGGATGTGTTAGCCAGAGCTGCAACCACTGGCTATAACAAGTTCATTGACCGTCCCTTTAGGAAACTCTTTACTGCATGATCCGTTTCTTTTCTATCTTTAATTGGTTGTCATATTAATATTGAGACTTTTACAGAGCAATACACACCACCTGCGGACGTCGTTATGGTAAAAAAACATTGAAATCAGACCACATATTGGTTTATTAAGTTCGTTCGGAATATTTTTCCAATCAGATTGCACACATTAACAATACTTAGCATCTGATATTAATCCATAGAAGAATATCGTTTCATAAAATCTATTCGTGTACCTTTTCTTGCCCTACACGGCAATATAGATGTCTTCTTTCTTTTCACATCCGATAAAAAAAAAAAAACAGGGGAAGACTTGACGTCTCATCGCTTGATCGTTGTCCGAGTCCTTGGTAACATCCTAATTTATTGTTTTAAATTATAGTGTTATCCAACTATATAAAACTTCAATTCATAATCCTAATTTATTAGTCTTTGTATACTTGCCGTAATTTTAAAAAAAATTATCAAGTCAATTAAAATATAGCCGTTAATTGACCAATATATACTTCAATTATTATGGTGGATAAATTCACAATCTTCCACCGATATAAATGGAAAGCTTATAATTGACGATGTAAATAACAAAATATTATTCAATTGAATTTTCACAACTCCATGTAAATCTAATTAGAGCACAAAACTTGTCACAAATTTGTTTTTTCCATTTGTCTTCATGGATAAGAGACTTAATATTCACAAACACCTAGAAGGCTAGAACGATCATATTGTCTTCATGATAAGAGACGTAATATTCATAAACACCTAAAACGACCATATATTGTCTTCATGATAAGAGATGTAATATTCATAAACACCTAAAACGACCATATTGTCTTCATGGATAAGAGACTTAATATTCATTTCATCAATCGAGATCATGGAGTTATCCTAGGCTTGGTAGACCAACATCGTAATACGAGATATGTCCTCCTCTTCTGTAATGTCCAAAGGTCAACTTCATTTTGATTCTGCACCATTGGATCATCTTCTTGATTGATTCTTTTGCATCAGATCATCAATATTCTGAATAATAGCAGCAAAGCGAGTAGAGATCTGGCTGATTGAATTAATTGCGCGCAAAAGCATGTATACATTAATAGTTCAATACCAATCGACAAATGGAAGAAACCTTCACGTTCGGGCTTTTGGTAGGCTCTATGTACCAAAAACGTTTCTCCTGGTCAAAAGCGAGCGGAAAGAAGTTTTTTCTTCTTGCGTAGATGAAGCATCAGTGGAGCTAGATCTGATCCAAGATAGCAACTCCGCCCAGGAGATGAATCTGGAATGCGTAGTTACTAGGTAGAGCTTATGTTTCCAGTTCCAAGCTGATTATCTTGTTCCAATCCAAGAACAACATAAGATCTAATTTACACACAAAACACAGTCCTAAGTTGATTATGTTGTTCCAATCCAAGAACAACATAAAATCTAATTTACACACAAAACACAGTCTTAAGTTGATTATGTTGTTCCAATCCAAGAACAATAATGAACTATAATTAACACACAAAACAAAATCCTAAGGTGACTTACCAAAGTGTCATGCCTAGAGAAGAACCAATCAAAATAATTCATTTCCAAGTAAAACACGAAAACATCTTGGTCTGCAAAATCTAAATCGTAAGTTTTGATCTAATTCATAAAACATAGAGAATTCGACTAAAAGAGAAACAGTTTTGACGAAAACAAACGAATACAACTAGTGAATCTCAGAAACTTACTCCAAGCATGTAGTGAATAGTTGCTTGGCGAATTTGTACATTTTTTGGGCAGTATCGGTCCGACGTTTTACACAGCCATGAATTCATATTCGACTGATCTAATCCTTGCGATTGAGTTTCCATGATCTCATTGGGAAAGTAATGGTCAAAACCAGACATTCAGACCATTCGTTATCTCAGCAGTGTATGTGCTTACAGCCATTGCCGATTTATACCCCAATACATAACGCTTTTCCCGGTCTTTGTCAAATCACTGGAAGTGATTGACAAGGTAAAAAGTCTTATGTCATTTTTGGTGACCATATATTTTCAATTAATTCTGGCTATTTTGTTGTGTTCTCAGGAGCAACTTAGGCCTTGCTTCATACATATTGTTGAAATGTGCAAGATCCTACCAAAGGCGAAGATCCTTTGGTATTTAGAGCCTACCAAAGGCCCGAAGGTGAAGATCTCTCTCAAGTCTCAAGTGGTCAGCTGACATCAATGGTTGTCGGATCTCTACTCGTTTGACTGCCATTCTTTAGAATATTGATGCTCATATGCAAGTGATCAATGAACAAGACGATCTGATGGTGCGGGATCAGCTCGAAGTGGCCATGTCGACATTAGAGAAGAAGATGACGTATCTTGTGCTACAAATGTTGTTCTACCGAGATTGATGAAAGGAAAGTCTCTGATTTTTTTAGGCATTTGTGATTATTAGGTTTCTGTTTTTGTTTGTCCTTGAGACTTGCATTCTCTGTAACACAAAGTGTGTTGCAACTTTAACTAGACTATATTCTTCAATAATTACATCGTATCTTGTGCTACAAATGTTGTTCTACCAATATTGATGAAAGGAAAGTCTCTGACTTTTTAGACGTTTGTGATTATTAGGTTTCTATTTTTGTCTGTCCTTGAGACTTGCATTCTCTGTAAAACAAAGTGTGTTGCAACTTTAACTAGACTATATTCTTCAATAATTACAGCGTATGCTATTTTCCCATATAAGCATATATTCTTTGATTTGTTTGCTTTGAAATGAGCTCATATAAGAATAGTAGAAAAGAGAGAACATATGCTCTGGTCAACAAATCCTCGCTGCTCGCAATAAACACAATAGCTGCAGCCAGATTTGGCAGTGCAGGTGGTTGTGGAGTTCCTACAGGAAACAATGCAAGATAAGTGTACCACTGAGACAATTGGGGATGGTATGACCTACATTAAGATATAATAGTTTTATCATTTATGAGAACAGAGAGAAAGATAGGCCAGAATACCTTTAGGACTGCTTCAACTCTTATCATTAAAATTAAACCGAGAACCGAGATTAATTTTAAATCTTGCCGAAAATAACGGAACCAAAACCAAATTTACAAAATATTGGTTCGGTTCGGTTTATAATCTCACCCCTAGGTTTGATCATTCATGATGGGTGTTGTTTGCTTCTATCATAAGCAAACAAAAATGAGTAGAGTGAAATGTGTCGTTTTTACTCAAAATGTGACGAAAAGAATAACATTATATATAAAAATTAAAGGTTTTTGTAATCATAATTAAGTGAGGGGCATTGACTCAAATGTGGCATATCTTTAGGCCGTGTCAAAGGTTGCTTTGCTCGTTTCGTGTCAATAAATAATCCAAAAGACAACGCCTTTCTCTTAGGAGTATTTATTTTTCTTAAAAACTTTTTATGTCGTAGCTTCTTTATTATTTTTATGTAATACATTCTGCTTTGCTTATAAAAAGGAAAGGATGTATAGTCCACAAAAACGCAGATCAAGTTCATGGAAAGAAACGAAGATTTCATTAGTCAATAATCAAGAAACCAGTGGATTGATCTGCGGAAAGATCGGTCGTTCATCACATGGCGGCTGGACCGCCCATCCGACTAGATGGTCTGACTCTCTCTAAGCCATGGTATTGTATGTAAGTAAAATGTATTAATATGTACATATACCGATGCATTCGTACAAATTAATTTCAGGCAAAACCATATGGAGAAGAGAAGATCACGAGATCTCTAGACATGGATGTGATTTTGGGTCTATATATAGCTAGATGGAATATATAGATAGATTAATTACGTTCATATTCGGATTATAATCTAATAATTAAATCAGATTAAAGTTTTGATCAGTAGACTGTTCTCACCTAAGCGGGGTTTGTATTATATGATTCGCAAAAATGTCCAAAGAAAAAGCTATTATATGATTCGTAATCCGTGGGCTCGCTTTAAATTGTAGTATTAAATTTTGTAAGAAAAAGCAAAAATAAGTTGCAAACTGAACACCAAAACAATCTCCAATCCACATCGGATTGGCGAAAGAAAAGTGCAGCCTTTGCTGATGTGGCAAACATAATTGATGACTACGCAATGTTGTCGTACACGTCACTGACTCAATTATCATCAGTTATCTTAAAATGGGAAAAAAGCCCAAGGTTGTGAGTATAAAAAGCAGTCACCAATAGGTTATCGAAAATTAAAGGCCCAGCAACAAATCAGGCCCACAAATCGATACAGCAGCCTACGAAGAGTGAAGATGAAGGAAACTTGGTAAACAAGGAATGGGCACGTCCAAAGTATAGAGAAAGCCATCACATTCACAATAATCATAGGTTTTTTTTTTAACATTAAATATATTTCATATGATCTCAGTTAAGCATGATTTTCGATTTGGTATGTAAATGAAATTCGATTTCTATTTTTTAAAAAAAAAATACACAAAATTGCAAGTAAAATTCAGCTACGAAAAAATTACATTTCATATGATTTGGGAAATTGATCATCTCGACAAGAGTCTGGTGAAGAAATTTCCAGAAGATTTGGAGGGATTTTGAAGACAAGAGACATGAACGTATCTCCCTAACATATCCACTTGTCTTGCCTCTCCCTGTGTGTCCTTTTTGCAAATCTTACATGTTTTGTCCACCCATCTTTCGTCCACTTATTCCCCATCCACTATATAACATATATATGTTAAGCAATAATATATATATATATATATATATATATATACTATATGAAAACACCTATTTGAAGCGCCTTAGGCTATCCACCTCAGCCTTTTAAAAATTGAGGAGAGCATGCCACATGTCATCAAAGAAACCTTTCGCTTGCTGCCACATCAGAATATTGTAGCAAAGAGTGGAGAACAAATGTCACATATAACGCAGCCTAAGTTATGATTTATTGGCTTCCCCTATTTCTCATGTCTCCTCACATTCTCTAAACACAACATTTATTGGAGACTCTAGGAGTTCTCACCATCCTATAAACTACGCTTTCTCCCCATTTTCTATTGAGATTTCCAACACCTAACTCACATATGCTACGGGACTTATGGATAATATCATATTCGACGGTCAAGAACGGTGTCTAATTTATAAAATTTGGTAAGCTCTGTTTTTTTCCTTTTGGTTTCTATAATAACGATTAAGATCATTTGTTTGGTATTATATTGTTGACTAATCGAAGAAATGCAATGAAACAGTGTTCTAAAACTTTTGGGAAGCAATGCTGGTAGAATCCATTAGCAAAAAAATAAGGAAACCAGATGTGGCTCGCTTCTTCTCCTACTTAATTGGCCTTTGATTGCTGCAGAGGATGGTATCGTTAATGATTGACTCACCTTTGCTCCCTCCTTGCTTCCAGCGAATGCTGGTCTCTTCTTATTCCTTCGTGTCTTTTTAATTTTCTTGGGCTAAATTTAAGATTAAGGTTTGATTCTCTATGTTGTGTGTTGTTTTATTATTCTGGGCTTGGCCCAAAAACTAAGGCCTTGGCTAGGCTTGTATTTTTTTTTTCTCCTGCTTTATATTGAAAAACCTANAAGGAAACCAAATGATTAACCCAATGATTACAAAGGTCATCTTATTTCTACTCATTTCAGTTTGGCTATGTAGGGATGGAGAAGTCGAAGAACCCTACGGAACAAAAAAAAATGCTTCAAAACAATGTATTTTTGTTATTTCTTTGTATATTACATAAATCAATGCAATCTACATTCTAAACCTTCTACTTCTATCTTTTCCGTTTTGTTTGTAAAATATTTTAAGATGGATTGAGTGATGGCCAAGAGAAACCTAATTAGGTTTAATTATGTTGGTCGAGCGTGACACGTCACACCGGCGAAGTGGATTTGCGGCATTTGGTCGGCCAAACATCGCTTCCAACTCTGACCTGACCACAAGGTTCACTATTTTTAATCTTCTATTTTTTCTTGCCCTTAGGTTTTTCGCTTTTAAACCCTTGCGATTTGTTTCTTCTTGCTGGCTAATTAATTTGTCTACTTGAGTAAAGATAGGAGTTCTCTTCCTCTCTGAATTCGGTTTCGATTGATAGCTAAATGTCTATTAGAATTCAAATTAGGTAGGAAATAATCTTCCAACCAAAATTAGGTAGATTTTCAAAACATGTTTGCGTTCTCATATGTAGTGATTTGATGCACATGATTTAGTAATAATTAAAGAGGATGAAAATTAAATATGTTCTTCAATTAACCTTTAGAAATGTAAGGTTGCATATTTAATCATCTTTTTTTTTTTTTNATTGTGCTCGAAGTCAAAATAGAACCTTGCTCTGATACCATGTAAAACTGAGCACAAGCTTTGGTGAATTTTCTGTGTATTCCAAGAGAGTCTCGTTACAATATTTATATACAAGGAGAAGATCTCTAAACGATCTAAACAGTTAAGGCGAATCCCTCTTCTCCAAGAAAAACCGAATATACGATATCCAAAATAACAATATATACAAGATATACACGATCTTCTTTTGTCTCCAATATCTTCTTTCGGTTCTTAGCTCCACACACAATATCTTCTTTCTGTTCTCAGCTCAACTCAACACCCCCCCTCAAGTTGGAGCGTGTGGATTGCACGTACCCAACTTGGACATAAGAAGCTCAAACTCATGGCGACCAAGAGCTTTTGTAAATATGTCGGCAAGTTGATCTGTTGTGTTCACCTTGCGTGTAACAATAGTCCCGTCTTGAACAGCATCCCGAACACTGTGACAGTCTATCTCAACGTGTTTGGTGCGTTCGTGAAATACCGGATTTGCAGCAATGTGCAATGCAGCTTGGTTATCGCAATACATAGCCATTGGTGTCACTGCATGTATCCCAAAATCTATAAGAAGTTGCCGTAACCACTTTAGTTCATCCAACAATTTGGACATGCATCGATACTCTGCCTCTGCAGAAGAATGAGAAACAACATCTTGTTTCTTTGTTTTCCACGAAACTGGTGACTTGCCAAGAGTCACAAACCAGCCGCTAATAGAGCGTCTTGTCAAAGGGCATCCCGCCCAATCAGAATCACACCAGCCATGTACTTTCAAATCACAATTAGAGCGCAAAACTATTCCTTGCCCAGGCGTACCTTTCAAATATCGCACCACTCGCAATGCAGCATCCCAATGATCAGTACGAGGAAATTGCATAAATTGCGACAAAATATGGACGGTATACGTCAAATCTGGGCGTGTAGCGGCGAGATATATCAAACGACCTACCAGCCGCCTATATCGTTCCGGGGAACCGAGTAAAGGTCCTTCGGCAAGGGCTAATTTGTGCTGCTGCACAATGGGAAACTCTGCTGGCTTTGCACCTAACAAACCAACCTCACCGATGATGTCGAGCGTATACTTTCGTTGACACAAAAATATGCCGTCCGCATTCCTTGCCACCTCGATGCCCAAAAAATACTTCAACGGACCTAAGTCCTTCATATGAAAACACTTCCCCAAGTATGTCTTAAAATCTGCTATGGCTTGAGAATCATTCCCTCCAATAATCAAATCGTCCACATACACAAGAACATACATCTCTGAGGATCCTCTTGTTTGCGAGAAAAGAGAATAATCGGAGTATGATTGAGTAAATCCATACTTCTTGAGTGCATCCCTTAATTTCGCAAACCAACATCTGGGAGCTTGCTTAAGTCCATACAAAGATTTACGCAAGCGACACACAAGGTTTGGATCATCCGTCTTGAATCCTGGAGGAGGCTTCATATAGACTTCCTCCTCCAAATCTCCGTGCAAGAATGCGTTATGCACATCCATCTGATGCAATTCCCATTTCCTCGCCGCTGCAACACTCAAAAACACACGAATCGTCGTCATTTTAATGACCGGAGCAAACGTTTCCGTGTAATCAACTCCTTCCTCTTGACAATTTCCAAGGACTACCAGCCTTGCTTTATATCGTTCAATCGTACCATCTGCCCGATACTTGATCTTGTAGACCCATTTACATCCTATTGCTCGCTTACCACGAGGCAACGGCACCAAATCCCATGTACCGTTCTCTTCCAGCGCTCCGATTTCTAAACGCATAGCTCCTCGCCATACTTCATAAACAACTGCATCGCGAAACGTATTGGGTTCTGTTTCAGCGGTTATTGCAGCCAGAAAAGCTCGGTGAGCAGCAGAAAACTTGCTACTATCGAGATATTGTGAGAGGGGATACTCGATGTTGTCTTCAAATTCCACAGTAGCTTCTAGTGGATTTTGCGAATCTCGCACGGTATGCAAAACAAAGTTCTTCAATCTAGTGGAGGGTTGTTTTTCTCTATGTCCACGACCCAATTCTTTTATGCCATCATTTCGTATCTCATCGATCGCATCAACAGCCGATTCGACAGTTCCAGATTCTTCAACATCAGCAATTATTGCAGGTTCTGCAATCTCAGCCTCAACTATAGCGACAATTGCAGGTTCTGCAATTTCACTGTCTCCGTGTTCTGCAGCTTCAGCTGAGATATTTGCAGAGATCTCTTTATTTATACGTGCCTCATTCACGATTTCATCTGCAATTGATGCAGTCGCTATCTCCAGCTCAAACTCGCCCATTCCACTCCAATCTGCTCGGTGGTCATCACGAATTTCAGAGAGTAGAGGAAAGCTGTTTTCTACAAAAACCACATCACGTGACACAAAGATTTCTTCTGTGTCAAGATCAAATAAGCTCCATCCCTTTTTCCCAAAAGGATATCCAATGAAGACACACTTCCTACTTCGCGATTCGAATTTGTCTCCACTTCTCCTTTGGTTATGCGCAAATGCCAAACACCCAAAGACTTTGAGATTATCAAAATCAGGTAAGCGTCCATGTATTATTTCATACGGAGTTTTACCTTTTAACAGCTTCGAAGGTGTTCGGTTAATTAGATGGGCAGCTGTTAAAATGCTCTCTCCCCAAAACTTCGCAGGAAGTGATGATTGGAACAAGATCGCACGGGCTACATTCAAGATGTGCCGATGTTTTCTCTCTACACGGCCGTTTTGTTGTGGTGTTCCGACACACGACGTCTGATGTATTATCCCATTCTCACGAAACTCATTGGTGAGACATGTAAATTCTGTTCCATTATCACTTCTGACCACTTTCACAGATTTATCAAATTGTCTTTGCACGAACGCCATAAACTCACGAAGAATTTTCCCTACTTGTCCCTTGTTACGCAGCAAATATACCCATACTCCTCTCGAGTAGTCATCTACGATTGTAAGGAAATAGTATGAACCACATATACTTGCCACTCGATAAGGTCCCCATAAGTCGACATGAATCATTTCAAAAACACCATTACTTTTATTATCACTTGAATGAAACATGTCTCGACATTGTTTTGCTTTCAAGCACGTACTACAAGTAGAAAAATCCTTAACTCTACTGCCTACAATTGGAAGTAAATCAAAAACACCATTAGACGGATGTCCTAGCCTTTGATGCCACACATCATCAGCCTCGTCTTTATTCAACCGGAAAGCATTAAATCTTGTCAAACGACGAAAGAAGTAAAGACCATCTCTAAGCTCCCCCACTCCACTCAGGTTCCTCGTTGTACGGTCCTGAACCACACAACCTTTGTCAGCAATTTGCAAAACCACATCTAAATCCGCAATAAGTTGTGAAACCGAAATCAAATTGCATTTCAAATCTGGCACAAACAATACGTTTCTCAGCCTGAAATCTTCGTCAAACACAGCAGTTCCTTTTTCTCTACACAAACTTAATGTCCCATTCGGTAAACCCACAGAACATGGCAACACATACTTCTCATCAATCAACAAATCTCTATAGCCTGTCATATGGTTAGAGGCCCCAGTATCAAGAACCCAATCCGAGAGAAAAGATTTACCGTTAAGTCGTGGAGTCGTGTTCTGTTTTTCGTCCAACAGCTTGATTAACGTCCTCCACTGTTCGTCACTCAGCCCAGTGTATCCGTGTCTCTCTGCCTCAGCACTGGTTTCTCCAGACACGGTTACTGTCGCAGCATTTGCTCGGATCGTTCCACCACGACCACGTCCCATGCCACGACCTCCTCCACGCTCACTTTGTCCTCCTCCTCGTCCATTAGGACGCAATTTCTCACCCCACCATGGTGGAAATCCAATCACTTGGAAACACGTTTCCGCCGTGTGACCAGTTTTCTTGCAACTTGTACACACAAGTTTGGTTTTGTCTTCACCTCGAAACACAGGTTGTCTCGCTTGAGCCACAAACGCTGCCTGTGTGTTATGGTTTTCTCTTCCTCTCATCACAGTATCCATCCTCTCGACAGACTTCACCTTCGCATACACTTGATTCATGTTGGGAAGAGGATCAGTGCTGATTATGGATGCTCTCACCGCTCCATAGATCGTATCATCGAGTCCCAACAGGAAGTGGTGAATGCGATCATCTTCTCTTTTCTTCTCAAACTCCGCACTCAGATTACAAGTACACTTTCCACAGCTACACACCGGTGCGGGATCGTAGTTGGAGAGATCTTCCCATAACATGTGAAGCTTGCCAAAGTAATCAATCACACTGAGATTACCTTGCCTCAATCGCACTAGCTCCGTCTTGATTTCTTGGATCCTCGGTCCATTCCCTTCCGAGAATCGATCCTTGATTTCTTTCCACAAGTCATGTGGATTCTCCTTGTTTGCCAAGGTCCTCCTGATTTTTGGATCCACTGTGTTCAATATCCAAAGGCACACCATGGAGTTCGCGGACACCCAATCTTCAAACTCCGATGCGTCCTCCGCCGGTTTCACCACAGATCCATCTACGAATCCGAACTTCTTCTTGACTCGCAACGCCGTTCTTATCGCCTGAGTCCACTCGTCGAAATTATCTCCATTGAATTGTACCTGAGCGATTATCGCACCAGGGTTTTCATTGGCCGCCAATTGATAGATCGGCACCACCATTTTTCCTTGTTCCACCACTTTTCCTTTGCCCTCTTCACCCGTCATTGTGCTCGAAGTCAAAATAGAACCTTGCTCTGATACCATGTAAAACTGAGCACAAGCTTTGGTGAATTTTCTGTGTATTCCAAGAGAGTCTCGTTACAATATTTATATACAAGGAGAAGATCTCTAAACGATCTAAACAGTTAAGGCGAATCCCTCTTCTCCAAGAAAAACCGAATATACGATATCCAAAATAACAATATATACAAGATATACACGATCTTCTTTTGTCTCCAATATCTTCTTTCGGTTCTTAGCTCCACACACAATATCTTCTTTCTGTTCTCAGCTCAACTCAACAGTGATAATAATAATATTCGATACTTTTTGTACATGTGTTAACCCAATAGTTATCGAATTAAATCAATTGTTACATTAAACAAACGGAGAAATATCAACAAACCGCTTGTAGCCACCCCTAGCACCACCCCTCGACAACCACCGCCGCATATCTTTTTTTTTGTTAACAGAAATTTCTTCATTTTAACAAAACTATAATCACAAGTAGAATTATTTAATTTTTCCCACTCCTTAGTCCTTTCGTATCTATTTTTACTTTTAGAAATGAAGAAATTTGATTAAGCTAAACTTTTCTATATAGTACTCCCTCCGTTTCATATTAGTTGTTGTTTTAGAGTTTAAATTTTGTTTCATATTAATTGTCGTTTTAGAATTTCAATGCAGATGTTTGATAATATTTCCAATTTTATCCCTACTCTTTTAGTTTATTAATTAGTGTAATTATAATATATAATACATTAATGAGGGATAAAATAATCTATAACGACAACTAATATGAAACGGATGGAGTATTGCCTAATTTTCTGGTCACCTATTTCGGTTTAATGATCATGCCATTAAAATCGTACGTAGTTTCTAGGAAGTTGTTTCTCTTTGTTAACAAAATTAAAAGTGTACAGATTTTTAGGTGACAGCAATTACGTGTCAAATTGTTATGGCAGCATTTATTGACCTTTGCAATTGTTTTATATGTAAAATAAAGATTTTAATTAAATGCTCAATAAGTGTCATTATGTGTACAGTTACCTGACGTTATCTCATTATATATTGAAGGTCCGGCCAAACTATTAGGTTTCTGTATTCGGCGCTCACATGTCGTGTATAATATAAACACAAAAGAAATGTCATTATTAAAAGGCAATGCTAAGTTACGTTTTAAAAATAAACAGCTAATTATATTATTCAAATTAAAATATTTTTCTTTTGTACGAAACAGAACAAATATGAATCAATGAAATAAACTCTGATTCCTATTACCCAGTTGAGAGAAAAAAAAATGAACATGTAAGAAAACAAAAACAAAACAATTGTAATATTTTTCTATTGATTTTTGTTGTTTCCTTCGCCGTCATGGTGATTCGAACCACTGATCATAGAAGAAATAACGGCTGCAAGAGCCGCCGTAAAATTCGGATCAGCTGTGAGCGCCGTTATTGTATCAGCCACCGCGTTCGGCTGCGAAAACGCCGCAGCCGACGGAGAGCCACCGGAAAACTGCAGCCCCGAGAATTTGGATTGGTTATACAATGCCTGACCTAGTACATGAGGTAACATACCCGGGGGTAAATTCGTCATTTGCTGTTGCTGCTGTTGTTGCGGTCGCTGCATCAATGAGTTGTGGTTGTTGTTGTTGGTAGCGGCGGCTGTCGAGGCGGAGGAGCTGGAGCCATTATGAGGTGGCGGTGCGTGTGTGAGGTCTAATGTGACGGTAGGGAACGGTGCGGAGGCTGAGATAGTAGCCATGCTTGTGGAGCAAGGAAGAACAGCCCTAGCTAGTAAATTGGTAGGGTTCATCATCCCGTCGTGACTAGACATTGACCCGGATAGCAACATGCTAGCGGCCGCCGTGGTTGTGGAAGCCATCGCCACCGCGGCTGGCGGCAAAGGATGGCTATGGTTTCCCTCGTAGGTCGTTATCAGAATCGATCTGTCTTCCGCACAACGTTGAACCTATAAAATATCATTCCGGACCATGCTTATTTAGCCAATCATTCAAACATATACATATTCGAAAGCTCTAATGTTTTTAGACTAAGAAGATGTCATGAATTTTTAGTTCACTACCGGATTTGAACTCGAGCAACGCGTATTAGTACAAACCATTAAATTACATGTTCCGGTCTCTAAAACTATTTTGATATTGAACCTAGTTTAAAGCTTATATATATGCGATTTAAATTGTTGACTTAGAAGAGCCAATATGCTTACTTGTTTGCGAACGGGACAACCCGTGGCCATCGTACAACGATAATAAGCCCGAGGACAAGGATTCCCTTTGGCCATCTTCTGGCCGTACTTTCTCCATTGACATCCATCGCTTATCTATAAAAGCACACACAAGTGTAGATAAATAATTAGTCTTTTTAGCGTATATAGTTTAATAATTTTGTGATATAAAAATCAAGTACTTACCATGGGAGCTTCTGAACGGGCACGAACCGAGACACGAGCTTTCCTCATCGTAGCCTCAGCGGATTGATCAAACGTCGTTGGACAACTACTATTATTCACTTTCTGAACTTTATTAGATTCTGTCTCGGGGCTTTCTTCACGCCCAAGTCTCTTTCCATCCCTTACCTCGTTACTGCGTCTCTCGGCCGCACAAGAACCGCCCGAACGAGTTCTATCTTCTGATGAAGAATTCGACACATCCTCCGCCTCGCCCGCTGCTCTCGTCGGGCCTAGATTGATAAATTGCCTCGGTACTATCGTCTCCTCAGGCTTTCCAGCAGCTTCTATTGCCTAATCATATAGGTTCATCAATATTAATTAATTGCCTAATATATCATTTAGGGTTGTGGTTAATCAATCAATTATTTAATTACCTTGTTCTGTTGTTGTTGCATTAGTGAAACAAGATGCATCTGAAGTGAAGTGTAATTGTTGCTCACTTGTGTAAGCAATTCTCTAAGCTTTTGATTCTCCATGGTCATTTTCTTCAGCTCATCTTGTAACTTAACCAACTGTGATTAATAAATTAAACCGGTTTAAAAACATCTATAAACCAAATGTTTTACATTAACTACGAACGCACGGTCAGAATTATTTACCTCATTTTTTGCACGCTTATCTTCCATTTCGGAAGATTCTCCATCGTCGATCACTGATTGATCACTCCCGGTATTACCCGTGGTTCGAAGATTCAAACCGGTCTATTCAAAAATAAATAAATTCACAAATACAAAAAAAAAATTAATAAATGATTTTATAAATTGACAAATTCAATTTTCAAATTTGAATAATACAAATCATAATGTTACGGTTTTCTTAAATTTATATATTTCAATTTTATTGAAAAAAGTTATGACTTACATTTACGTCCGTTCGATCATCTTGTTCCTCCTTCTTAACGCGAAATCCAGCGTCGTCAACGTCGTCGCGACAAACCCTAGATTTCTTGTCGGAGAAAAAATCCACTTCGCCGGGAACTTCACGATCGTTTTCTCCAGCGGCGGCTCTACTCGAAAAATCATCATCTTCACGGTCACGAATACCGGAGAGACTCACCGGGAACCTAAATTCGCTTCCGCCGGTGGATATTTTCGTCTTTTGATCAGCGTCGTCGCCAATTCTAGACATGGTCAATGGATTCGAAAAGCGGCGGTGATTATTATTCTTAAAACGAGTAGGGTTTATGAGATCGAGAGAAGATGAATCAAGAGTGAGACCAGACCACCCTCTGTCCATAAATAGAAGAAGAAGATCACGAGATTAACGAAAGGAGAAAGATTGTTAAAGCCAGAGAGAGAGAGAGATGAGAGATATATTTTTTTTTTTTGGTTTAGAGAGAGAAGATTGTGAAGTCTTCTGCCAGAACATTAGACTCTCCTATAAAAAGGGTTTGGGACGTAGACCGATTTTTCGTTTTTTCATTCGTCACATTTTTTTTTTTTAATTATTAATGAACGTTGATTTTATTTTCCATAGACTTTTTGATTAACAAATGGGAGATTTTACGTCAGATCCTGCGTCATGCCGGCTCCAAACCCGACCCAGAATTCACCCGTTTTATTTTCATGGAAATTGTCAAAATTGATACTTTTTTTTTGTATTTTCGTCTGATATATTGATTCAAAATATTATTTTAATTGTCAACTAATTTTTTATAAAAAGCAAAAATGGGGATCCAGGTCGAGTTGTGGTATGACCCGATAAATCGGATTTATTAAAATTGAATTTTGATGTAAAAAAAATGACGAGAAAATGGTTATATAATGTGGCGCAAAGCAATGGTCTTATCAATACTTTTTAATTTCATCAAGAAAGTGCATTGACTAGTTCCGCTGTTCAAAGGGACGAAAAGTTTTTGATCCACCGCACCGTTTGCTGCGGCGCGTTCCACGTGATTATCTTTTTCTTTTCTTTTCATTTATTTTTTTTCCCCCAATTATTAATTAGAGAAAATTCCATCGTAATACCTCAGCTTTATTCCGATAAATTTTTTAATATCTAAACTATTTTTGTACGCAGTAAAATACCCAAACTATATTTTTTGCCCATTTTAAATCTTCAACAGTGAACCGTGTGCTTATTTTACAACCCCTCGTTAACGAATATATACGAATCTATACACGGTTTAAAACAGTGTTTATATTTAATAATAAAATATTAATAAATAAATTAAAAATACATTAAATTTTCAAATAAACCAACAAATTCCCAAAAAAATTCCGAAAATATTAAGTTAAGAAACACTAATTTAAAATTTTAAATAAAATATAGATTATATTTTAACTTTTGAATTTTTGAATTAAAATTTTCTAAAAACTCAAAAATACAAACAAATTCTCACAAATTTCTAAAAACTCAAAAAATAAAAACAAATCCATGAATAACACAACACGGTTAAAATAAAATTAAAAATCCACGAAAACAAATTTCTTAAGTGTTTTACCTACGCTATAAAGAATTGTTTTAGAATATTATTTAAACATGTCTTTTGTCTTATTTTAATTATCTTTAGGGTTTTGATACAATTATTTTGGTGTTATGTGATATATTTTTTTTAAC
>PKML01058991.1:189818-207064 GCA_002933935.1 Eutrema yunnanense | reverse complement strand
AAAAAATATATATATATATATATATATATATATATATATATATATATATATATGTTTGTTAAACATGTATGTAAGCAAACTAATCTGCACCTCACAATAAGAAATAAAGTTGCAGCAATTTTCTCATTTTTTTGTTTAAGAAATTGATCGAATTATTACACTCATCAAGATCAATATATAAAATCAAGAGGTTGTAGTGGAATGGTTCCCATTCGGGGTGAGTTTCGGTTATGTTGATTCAGGCCAGGGATCGAATCCCCTCGGGTGTGGAATTATCAAACTAACTATTGGTCAAGTGGAGCATTATAAGTGGGTTGTGTCACTCCCGCTCGGAAGATTAGTCTGGACCCGTTAAGGATCTGGGATCATTTCCGAGTCTAATCAAAAAAAAAAAATCAATATATAAGCCACAAAAACTGTTTCGGTTTATTATTATAGGTAAATAATTTACCGTAAATTATTTCTTCAGTTACAAGTTTGTTTGTTAGTAATTTTATTTAGAAAAAGGTTTCTTCGTCATCGAGAACTCTCTAATAAAAGTTTAGAGTACTTTGGTAGATAAACTTGATTACAAAAGAAAACAAAAACAAAACAAAACAAAATATGCAATATTACTTTCAGGCCACGATTAAATTGTAAATCATTTCACATTTCAGACGGAGGAAGGAGCCAAGAAAGCGTGTAAGATGTCAAAACCACTGAAAATTAAAGTAAACTAAATGGAGCTTAAATAAATGAATTTATCAGCTTAAATGAATTTATCAGCTTAAATAATTACAAAAGAAAAGAGAAGAAGAAAATCTGCAGAGCTGTCTGAGATTTGCGTTGACCAACATGATACTTACCCCACGTGGCCGAGTTCGCATGACGTAGAAATCTTGTGGACGATAGTTTTGTGTTTACAAGTAATTTATCTAAAACTATTGATGCTTTTCACACTTAGAGCATCGTTATCGCGGTTTTTTAAGTGGGTTTTTTAAGGTTTTTTTGCCAAAAATTAAATCAAAATTAAAAAAATAAACAAGAGCCGGTTCTTAATTAGGATCCGTAAGAAGCGGTTCTTACGGGACACGTGTCATTGCGTGATTGTTTTTTCTTCTTTCTTCTTCGATGAAAACCATGGAGAAGATCTTTCCTTCTTCTTCTTTGATTATACTTGTTTGCCTCGTTCTTCTTTTGATCTCGAATCTTTACGGATCCGTCCAGCTCGCCGAAGCAGGGCAGCGACGGATCGAGATCCCCGACGATCTAGACGACGTCGAAGACAATGAAGAAGACGAATCATGGAAGGATTGGGGGAAGAAAGCACCGACGCCGGAATTCGATCCGCCTCCGGATTTCTCCAACATGGGATTCGAACAGATCCAAGCGGAAATGGCTAAACGGACTTTTGGACCAGTCGTCGGATTCGTGAAGCTCCGGTTAGGAGTCCACTGTACAAAGGTAAACAAACACTCAAATCTCACACTCTCTGTCTCTCAAATACTCCAAGTCAATGTTCCAAATGGTTCAGGCGATTGGATCGTGATATGTTTGCTTGATTGATTCAATCAGGATATGGTGTTGGAAATTGCTATGAAATGGACAAAAGTTTTGAGAACATGAGGAATAGGAGTAAGATTTATGGCAGTAGATCGAAGCACGGTGATGTTCAATATGCAACATGGAAAGGACGTGACTGAGGTAACAACAAAAGTTGTAAAAATCAAAGTAGCTTTGATCCTTAAAATAATGCCTTCTGAGTTTGGAGTCCATGGTTCAATAATGCCAACATGATGTGTGTACATGTTAGGAGGGGTGCAGATAAAGCGGAGATATATAGTTTGGCCTTCTCTTCGAATGCTGAGTGGTTAGCTGTCTCAAGTGACAAAGGAACTGTCCATGTATTTGGTCTCAAAGTCAACTCCGGCTCTCAAGTGAAAGACACACTCCGAATTGCAGCTGATGTTAGTCGCTCTGCCTCATCCCCATCTTCGTCCCTGTCTTTATTCAAAGGTATAGAATTCACAAAAACACAGAATCAGTCACTTTCAGCACTTGGCAGGCTCTTGGTTTAGTAAGCGTAAATCTTTTGCTCTATTACGAGTGTTGCCAAAGTATTTCAGCTCAGAGTGGTCGGTGACAAGTTTTTGTTCATTGTAAAAGATGTGTCAAGACTTCTATGATTACACTTTTGTTTTGTAGTCAATCTAACAAGTTTTTGTAGTAAGTAAAAGATATGTGTCAAGTCTATTGTTTTTGTATATTTTGCAAACTCGTACATTTGTCTCTTTCTCTTATTCTCTTTATATATTTTGCAAACTCATGCTTCTTCTTTATTCCTCATCAAACGAGCAAATTCATGCCTCTTCTTTATATATTTTGCAAACTCATGCCTCTTCTTTTGTTAAGTTCTTTCTTCTCTCATTCTCATTCTCCTTTTAAAGATCAAATCCACTTCTTTCTTCTCTCATTGTCTTTCTCCTAATAAAGATCAAATCCAATTCTTCCATCAAAATCTTAAACAATTATGACATTTTCTTCCCGTAATACTTTTGACGGATCACTTGATGAAAATTTCGATCAACATTTTGATCAAATATTTGATAATAATTGAGCGTTCTTTTGCATTTTTTTCTTCAAAATATATGTTTAAAATGTTATGTTTTTATGTCAACTATGTTTAACTAAAAAAATAAACTCTATTTAAAATAAAACAAAATTATTAATTTTTTAATGGGGTTCTACCAATAAAACAACAAAAACAGAAGTTTCTTAACAGAGTTTCTTAATTTCAAATTTATATTAAAATAATACTTAAGAAACCCAAATGAGTTTCTACCAATAATGATGCTCTATGCACGTTTCAATATTTAGTTTTTTTTTTTTTATGCCTTTCGGCCCCCGGGAGTAATCCCAAACCCAAAGGCCCAGACTAATCTCCCGGGTGGGAGTGACACAGCCCACTTATAATGCCCCACTTGGCCAAGTGCTTGTCCTGATAATTACGCTCCCGCGGGAAATCGATCCCTGGCCTAGACCAACAGAACCGACACTCACCGCAGGAAGGGAACCACCCGACCACCAACAACTTGGTTCGTTTCAATATTTAGTTTATCAACAAATGAAAATAATATGGGTCTGTACATTTTTGTTTGTTTGTTCCTTACATGAAGATAAATGTCTAGATGAGATCATGAGAGACAGCTTCTGCTTACAACATACAAGAGGTCTATTTTTGAATCTGACCACAAATATAGGGGGTGTATTGAATTAATTTTTTGGAGTGGTTTGAGTTTTTATAAAAAAATTGGATGATTTTTGGTAAATTTAAGGAAGTTGTTATGATTTGGTTTAAAAAATTTTGCAACCTCACATAAAATTATGGGGTTTGGGTATTTGTATTTTTAAGTAAGAAATTTTTCTAAAATCTATTGAAGTCATTAAAATCTCAATATTTAAATATTTTCAAATATTAGATTGAATACACCCCTTAAAAGACATTTACAAATAAAATACTAAATTTAATACATCTCATAATCTTAAATTTTGATGCAGTCAACAACTTGATTTTACCCAAATCGGTGAAAAATAATGAATCGGTGATGATTAATGTCTTCGAAATTATTCAATCCCCAAAATCTCCATATATCGAACCAATTTTTATTTCAGATATATTTTACTGTTATTAAAATATGGTAATTCACCCAAAAAAAACTATTCACATAAAACACTGACATCCCTTTAATCGCAAGATCATATTGAAGACTCTTCTCAGAACGAACATCATGTAGCACATGCCACTTTCTTAAATATGGTTCTAATACCTATTATTGTAAATTTGAATAAAAATGATTCTTTTTTTAGACAAAATTAATAGATAATCGAAAATTGAGGCCAATACTATTTTTATCTAAGATATCTTTATTAAACATATTAATAATTTATACAAACCGTTAGATCCCTATATATAATCTCCAAAATGTGATACTATAATATGAGACAATATTTATCTTAATTGCAGTAAGGGGACTTCTCCCCCGCATCCCAAAACCTAATTCCATTTATCTTGCTATTTGAGCCTTTGGTATATCGGTGGACTTTTCAAAATTCGCTAAGTTTTTTTTTTTTTTTTTTATCACTTTAAGAACATTTTAAAATATTTATTCATATATGAATTTTGTAACAAATATAATCTACCTTGTAAAAAGAAAAGGGGCTCTCCAGCATCGACAATTGTCCTCCTTTTATTGGTTAAAATATTTTTTTTGTTTTTATTTTTTTCTCAATAAATTCAAGATTAAAAAACCTTAATAACTTTAAAAACAATCCAACTTCTATTCAACCACGTACCACCTTCTATTTAATTTAAAATATATAAAAACATTATCAACTTACTTACAATAATTTTTTGCCAAATTCATTGTCACACCTTCTATCTAACTTACTTACGTCTTTAACACAATCCTTGCCAAATTCATTGTATTTCAAAGTAAAAACAAATAACTAAAACAGGTCTAAATTCATGCTATTCATATATCTAAAATGTATCTACGAAAAACGAGAACACAAAATTAACTTAAAACATTTAATATATATAAAGAAAACAAATATAAATACCCACTTAATGATTGTTATTCTATTCATATAACAAATTCTATCTAAATTCAAAAGTATGTGGAATTGTTATTTTAAATACAAACTTAACATATGTATTATGTATATTAGTGTTGATATTTTAAAGTATGTTATTTATAGATTTCATTTTATGGCTTCACAAGAAGAAAATTTGGCTAAATTTTGGCATGCAAACTAACATATGACGAGTTTCCTACAATATTTGTTTAGGATAAAAAAAACACGACAAAGAGAAAAAAGCACCGATAAGACATTTAACATTCATTCATCAACATGTGAGCTATATTATATATGAATTATGATAAATCACAAACGAAATTATATGAGCTATGAAGTTATTCGAACCGTTAGAAGCGTTACACATGAAATTTTCAAAGAAAGTTGCTATGCCATAAGACTTTTTGATGGTGATAAATAATTCACATGGTCGCATCAGAACATGGTGGTAACACATAGTGAATGGTTTCGAAGTTTGGGGGAGACGGATTCAAACCCTAGAAAAGAAGGCAAATAGATTACAAGAAGATGAAAGTCAAACAGTTTTATTTGTAAACACACATGGGCTCATCACAACATTATAAACTCATTGTTTTATTTTATATTTATTTTAGTTTAATAATAAAGAAAATTGGAGAACACAAATTAACTATACAGTAATAAAAAAAAATCATCAAATAGCCTCTATTTCGAATTAGGTTGTATTTGTTAAACTATTTTGTTTTTAAATCATATTTTACTAAACACAAATTAGAAAATATATATAACATATAAACGAGGCTCTTCCAACGATGATTCATTTTGGAATAGTAATGATCGCATATTCAATTTCCTGAATTACAAGGGGCAAGGCCAAAGGTTTCGGACGAGAAGATGAGCAACATAGGCGCTAAAGGAGCCGAAGAAGAGGATTCTTAATCGAACGGCGACATGCCAACTTGCTTCAATGGGGCATGCGGCGTCGGGAAAGGGGCATCACCAGGCGGATCCGGTGAAGATGAGTTTAGGTTCGATGGCTAATCAGGGCCAGTCCCAGCAACAACAAGCGCAAGGGAAACATGTATTTACCGGTGGTGGAATGGCTGCATCGCCGTTTATGCTAAAGAACCAATACCATCCGGTTTATGTAACCAGAATGTTGGAGAATCCAGCTTTAGCAGCAGCAACCGGAGGAGGTTACATGTATCCGATGTTGGCGAGTGCTCTAACCCATGGTGGGTTGAGCCATGATTTGTTGCAGTCGAGCCAGATGGGCGGTATTGGTGAGCCAGACGTTGGTGATGGTTTATCAGTTCTAGGATCTTACTTTAGAGGTCAAAACCTGCCTAATGCTTATCCTGATTCGGATACCGGGAAAAGAGGGAATGGTAAAGATTCGGATGCTGGCGGCTCGTTTCATGGCTACTCAAACATTTATGGTACGCTCTCGCTGTAACATCTTGTGTTTTATAGCAACGCATGTGCTCATATTGTGGTTTAAATGTTTTTCAATAAGCATATGTTACATGATTCATAGTATGAGCATATGTATTTGGCTTAATGGATATATATAATGGGTTACGACTTCGTAGTAGTATAATCGGAATATCAGCTGGGAAGATATCTCTCTAGATCTGCATTTGTTACGAAGAATTTTTTTTAAAAAGCACAAAAAAACTTATAAATAAAAATATACGGGCGGGGACTCACATAGTTGATTCATAAATTTTAGAATTTGATAATAGTTGTATTTGTGTACAAATAATCTATTTTTGAGTATTACTAGACTCTAGATTTTAATCTACTACTTTATTCTAAATAGAATTGTGAACTTTACGTCACAGGTATGATATCTTCATCTAATAAATGATTAGCCCGAAACTACGAAATGATATGGACCCCTTGTTACCAATTTTATAAAAATTGGTGTTGTGTAGATAATTAATAAACTCGATTTTCTTTCCAACTAGAAACCAACATCTTTTAGAACATTGAATCGTATATGAACAAGTTTCTTGACCGGCTGCTGGTTTAATACTATGGTCAACAAGAGAAGAAGAGAAGAAGAAAATAAGAAAACCTTGTGCTTTGAGTCCCGTTTTGTTTTCAACATTTTAAAATTCAAATTAATAAAAGAGAAATTTGCAGCAGAAAACACTTATTTTAATTTTTTTTATAATTTTAACACTTTTTATCGATTTGCGTTGAAATAACCGTTTTATCGTTGACAAAAAAAAAAAAAAAACAACCGTTTTTTCTTTCTCTTTACAACTTTGTATACGGTACACGATCGTATATGCAGTACTGTGTATGAGTGAAATTGTTATGAATAGTGAAATAAATGTTACTTTCTCAATTAAATTTAAAAAATGCTAAAATTTTGATAAAACTTAAAAAAAGGACTGTGAGTACAAAANAAAATAGTGATAATATTTTTTTTTCTTTTTTTCTTTTTGATGCCTTTTGGGTCTTTCCCTCTTTTTTTTTTTTTTTTTTTGTTAAGTTTGGGTCTTCACTCTAGTGCTTTTATACTTCTACTATCATTTTGATTTCCCACGGATAGCTCGAACCCATATTAAAAATTTGGGTGACACAAAGGATTTAACCAACGGACCAATCAATTCCGGTCTTTCTTACATCGATTTTGGTGGGGTGGGGCATTCATTGGATATTTAGACTTTTATATAGATGATAAAAATAAAATTTCTAAAGAGTGGGTGGATAAATCCAAAAGAGGTCTATATATATGACTTGTAGAGGACAATGGGGACAAAAAAATCAACGACGGAAGAAGAAGGTAACATAGATGATAACACTTCTTATCATTTGGACTAACTTAGACCTCGTGATTGAAATTGAACGAGAAGTGTGTCTTCGTTTTGGCCAAGAATATTCGTTTTGCATAAATTTGATAGTATTCATATTTAGTATTTCTCTAAATGAAAATTTGATATCCAAAATGCTATAACATCTCTCTTTTATCAATATTTCATTTAAGAAATTAAGGAAGAAGAAACAGGAAGAAAAATGTATTCTTGATTTTATTTTCTTAATATGAAGAAAAAGGAGCTCTTGATTATTTATAATTATTTTCTCGCTTCTCGAAAATTATTTTCAATGACTTCAAAACATCATTTTACCGAAATTGGTTGGTTTGACGAAAAGAATCATTGGTTCCGTACTATTGCTTCCATCTTTTTACCGAAATTACAAAAAAAAAAAAAGGATAAAAGTTTGAAAATGCCAGAGGATTTGGTCTGCCATTTACGACTGTCTCTTGTAACTGCCATTTACGAAAATGGCGAAAGATTCTTGTCTTCATGTTGAAGAATAGAAGCGTTCCCTTTTCTTTTAAGAGATATATTTTCACATATTAAAAAAAAAAAAGAATTAAACAAGTTGGTCGAAGATAGTCGACAAATTTGTAAATTTTATTTATGACTAGGAGAGAATCCGCGTGTTGCGTAAATTTTATTTTATTTTGTGTTATAAAAAAATTATTTTTATACTTTCAATTCGACTATCAATATTCTTTTGTGTCTTCTTTTATAAATTATATTTAGTGCTCGTGTCTACCAATTAAATATTACCTACGTAAACTTGGTATCTCCGGTTTGGATCTCTGAACCGTTCTAGGTATTTAGGCCGTTGACAAAAAAATGTGAGAAATTAGAATTATTTTCCTTTTATGATTAATTTTCTTAATCTAAATATAAAAAGTAAGAAATTTTTTTCTTTCATTTTTATATTAATTTTACATTTTAGGATAAATTTAATTTTAATTTTTTAAAATTTTTTTAGTAACTTTATCTGAATCGGTAATTAAATTTTCAATTTTTTAATCTTTTTTTATTAATCGATTTTAAAATTTTCTAACTTTGACTTGACACGTGTCACGATTAAGAGAATTATCAAATTGGAAACATTCAGTTTTATATAATAATACTTCCTTATTCTAAATTGAAATATGATTTTTCTTTTTTTTTGACACGTGTCGCGATTAAGGGTATTCATTTTCTTTTTATGATTGTTATCTATTATTAAATTTTCTTATTCTAATATGAAATATGGGTTTTTTTTTTTTTTTTTTAACTTTGGTTTTTATTTAATTTCTTTAATCTAAACATGACTACTATTTATTTTTTCATTTTACCTTTTAGGATTATGAATCGATTATAAATTTTATTTTATTGTTAATATTATGTGTTAAAATATAATTAGAAATTTATTAAACACATGTCAACATATAATTGAAAATTTATTTAAACTCATGACAAAATCTAATCGATTAACTTAACACGTGTCGCGATCATGCGAATTATTAATTTTGAAACGTTCTGCTTTGTATAAAGATATTTCATAATAACCCTAGTAATCTCTTCCATCTATATATTTCTCTGAATATTTACTTGTTCTTCACACTTTTTAACTTTCTCAATTTACCATTTTGAGTTTTTGTTTTCACATATCTTTCATTATTTTATTTCTCTTTTCTACGCCTTTAAATTTTTGTATTTATCTCTGGTTCTGTTTTTTTATAATGTTTTTACTTGTTATCTTCTTCTCTTCATTCGTGATATTTATCTCTTCGATTCTTTATTAAATATTTTTTTTGTCTTATGGTTTTCTATTCTGTTTTTTTAATTGCTTTGAAACTTTTTTAATCTATTGTCATTTTTCATTTCATAATTTATTCTTTTTCACTTTCATTAAATTAGTTCAAAAATGACGATTAAATCACACGAAAAAACAAAAAATAAACCTCACATTATCTAATATTTATATATTTATGCTGTTTCTAAATTAAATTTAAATTTTATTTATTATATGATAATATTTTAATAATTTTTAAATCATTTGAATTCAAATTAAATGTTTTTAAATGAAATAAATAATTGGACATATGCCACAGTTTCATTTGTGTTGAAGTGAAGATGTGGCAACGGAGAACCTCCATTTACTCATTATATATTAGATTAGATAAACTTGTTTAATTTGTCGGTATAAAAACTCGGATCACCTTCTAATTATCAAAATAAGATAAATAAATAATTTCAATATTTTTTCTTTATTTCCAAGATTTTCGAATGTTAGAGATTTATTTTTGACTGTGAATTTCACATGAGATTGCTACTCATAATATTATTATACTTGATTACTCTTGATCAACAAATTTAAAAGAAATTGTTATAATTCAATTTTTTTCCCCACAATAATATAGTGAACACATTTTTCTTTCACACTACACACTTCTAATAAAGGATAAATATTTAATTTTTAAACTTAAAATATAATAACTCAAATTTTTTGTCTTTTCTTTGTAACTTTATTCTAAATCTCACCAAACATTGCAAGACCAAAATAAATTGGGTAAGTAGTTAATTCGCATGTGCTTTTTAGAGAAGCGTTTTCCACAATAGTCCAAGTATGCATGAACCATTACAATTTCGTCAGAATCTTAATTAAGAGCTTTTTGTCTAATGATAAGAGTCAATAAAAGACAATACTTTAAGCTACACCTTTTTGATTATTGTGATCTTTATTATGCTCTTAAAACGAGGGGCAATGTTTTAAGATCTTTTTATTTAGTTTAGAGTAAGAATCTACTAAATATATAAAAAACATAAATAGTACATTTTCACTTATAAATAGAACTTTTAAATTAATAAATGTAACTAAGACTTGAACTTTCAGTTTGTTAGTTTTTATTCGAGGATTCTTGCATGGACAATCACTTTATGAAAACATATTTTATAAATTAGCATTTTACAAAAACTTAACTACTGTACGGCCGTTGATTTTTCAGTCGTATCCCTATACAGTACTGCGCAAATCAAGTGTATACAGTACACACGTATATAAACAAAAAAGGTAAAATCGTCATTTTAAAAGAGAAAATGTTAGTTTATTTTGACAAATTTCAAAAGTGCTAGATTACTAAATAAGTTTTGATCTAAATTTGTTGTTTTTGGTTGGACTAAATTTGTTTCATGGACCTAGACTCATTGTGCAAGCCCCTATATTGTATCCAACAAAGTATAAAAACCGTCAAAATTGTTTCCCCAAAACATTTGCATTATAAATTCTCTATATGAAGCTCAGGAATTGCCGTTTTATTCCAAATACATATTATCTGTATGCTTCACTTGTATATGCTCTAAGTTAACCTCTTTCCTGGTGTCAGTTTTCGTCTTTCTTAGTTCCCTTATAACTCTATCCTTTTGCTTACTTACCCTTTTTGCATTCAAAAGGTTGTTGTATCTGTTGATGATTCTACTAATCCTTCACTCAAAAGGCGCATCGCGGCTCCTCTAGTGAACTTCCTCGCAAAGAGAAAGCACGGTACGGGTTTTGAATTCACCCGGCACCATTCTGTTCGATATTCCGATTCATAATATACATGGTTGATTTTCTGTTACCCGGAATTACCCAAAAACAAAAGAGATCAGCTCTATTGGCGTGTATGAAAAATAGGAGTGAGCAAAAACACAGTAACCACAAAAATTGAGCCAAGCTGATATGAATAAACCGAAACCAAATCGAAACTTACTAAAAAACCGATTGGGTGTATAAGTTGTTAAAATGTACCTTTATTCCTTCTATTTCCTCTGGCCCGGAATTGTCAGATGTGAAAGTAAGAGGATGCCAAGATTTGGCTTCAGCTTTTTTTGCTGATAGATTCCATGTAGTGTATGTCACTGTTCTCCGTTCCATTTCACTTTCCAAGCCGCGCATCTGAAGAGATCAAAATTGAATCTGGGAAATCAGCGGTCTATAAAGAGATAAACCGAATGAGAGCTAGGTTTTGACTATTGTTTGTGCTTACTGTAAGCAGAGTTTGCACGTAGTGTTCATCAGGGATGCAATTGTGACGTCTGTGTTTCTGTTTCCGCATTCACATCAATGTAAAAATGTTAAAGAAATATGCTGCCATTTACTGAGAAAGAACGAGATATCCGCGGGGAAGTACCACTCATAATCTTCCAAATCTAGACTCGAGGAGAGATAAATCTATTTTCGTATAATCAAATTGATTTAGAAGCAGTAAGAATCAAAATGTTTCAAGTGGCTAGCATAAATGAAATATGGCAAAACCGTGAAGTACTACTTACAAGATAAAGCCATTTCTCTCTGGGATCCACAGGTAGAGATCGCTAGAAAAACAAAAGAAGCAAACAACTAATCAGTTATTTCTTCATGAAAGCAGCACAAATGAAACCATAACGACATCCGATACTCTTAAGGTTTCCCTGAAAAATATAGCTCACAAGCATTTTACAAGGCTGATATGTACTACTTTTTGAAGCCGATAAGTATCAAAAATGAAGAGACCAAAAAGCTTGACCTTTACCTTGCAAAATTTCTGAAAAACTGGAAACACAGTATCGTCATTAACAATGACCTCTGCATGGCTTCTGATCAATGATATCCACTGCAATAAACAAAACAAACTAAGAATGATTCATAAATTGCAACAAAAACTCAAACGTCCAAAATCTTGCAAAGGAAACAGTTCTGCAAAAATTCATTTCAAAATCTAAACAATAAAGTTTCTTTAAACAAGAGATCAATATAATTAGAAGATACCTGGGATCCTTTTCGCCATTTCTCTTTCGGTATGACAGGAAACATTTTCATTGTGTAGCGCTTATCTTTAGTATCAAGGAAACTGCAAACAGAGATCAACACAGTTTATCAACATATCTAGATATCTCCTCTAATACAACAACAGTTAGCTGGGAAAATTATATCTACCTATTTGCATCCAAAAATCGAAACTACCTGTCTACAAAGCTTTTTGGTGAAGACATTAGATATCTGTATATGTAACCAAAGTCGTATAACGGAACACAGCTGCATCAAAAAAAGAAAGAAGTAAGCAACACCAATAAGATGTGGTCAGAAAGAAGAAGGTCTCATACAAGAAACCGACCTATCAGACAAAAGAACAAATCTTTGATTTGAAGGATCCTCCAAGGCAGATGCAAGCAACAATCTCTCTGCTGCAATCATGCTTGATTCTCCCCAAACTACCTGTAAATGAGTAATTCTTAGTTTTCCAACGAAAATCCTCAGAACAAGCGGAAATAGTTTATTGTAGAAATAAGAATTCTGCTCATATTATTGAGAAAAAAAGGGCATCAAACGAAAACTCGCCTCGATGCTATTCTTCAATTGTCTATTGTAGAAGAACTGTGATCGCGTGGTGGCTTCATCGAACAAGAAACCAGGTATTGAATGTACATAGATTGAGAAATTCCTCTGATCTGCACCCTGTCAAAACGCAACCAATTTTCTGATTGCAGCGAGTAAGGGAAATGAATGATCGAAGAAAATCGTCTGCGAGTTTTAAAACCTTGAAGAATCTATCCCACAGGAAGTCGAGTGGAAGATCACGCCGAGCCAGGAAAAGGAACGCGATCTTCGGACGGTCGCCGGAGTATTTCCGGAGCGGAATTCGAGATCTCGCGACGGAGAGCGACGGCAGTGTGAGACTGGAACGAGACTGACGGTGTATACTGTGAAGAACGAGGATGCATAACGCGGCGGAGAGAGCGGTAATTAGCTTCCATCGAAACCACACGCCGCCGCGACGAGACGCCGGAAGCTGAAGCTGCGCTTTCCGCGGCATAGTGATTCGGGAAACAACCGAGATTACTCACCTCCGGCGATCTGCATCCGGACACCGAAAGGATCCGAAACGGAGTTTAGAGAAATCTCTTAGGGTTTTTGAAATCGGAGAAATCAAAAATCGGAGAATTTGGAATGATAGAGAGTGCAAGGAGATGAAGGCGACTCAGACGTTGAATCTCATTAAAACGACACCGTGTCGTTGTCCACGTGTATTTTATGGGACCCGCATAATTAACGTTTTTATTTTTTTATTGTTTTAAATTCGACATTTAAAAGACAATTAAAAAGGTCATTAAATTGTTGTTTCCATAAGGATTTGGTTGTGAATATTTTGTTTATACGTTTTTTATTGCAGCAAATCCGCAGGCAACATTTGTTTTGGTATGTTTCACCGCACCACACTATTTTCATTTTCTTTAGTCTTTTGTAAATGTTTTTATAAACATTAAAATACATGAATTATTAATTAAAATATGATTTACTCTTGGTTATACTCTAAAACAATTTATTCGTGGATATCTCATTATAGTCCGGTTAAGTCTTTCCTTAATTTGATATGGTCAAATTCAAAGCTTCACTTGCCATATTGTAGGCTCTTCTCAATAATGTTGAGATTGAGCATTGTTTGATAGTCTCAACATCTCACCACAATAGGATCGAGATCAATCGAACACAAGAAAGATCAAAACAAACAAAGATCTTTGATGATTTTGAGTAGTCTCGTCTAGAGATCAAACAATCTACTAGATTAATTCGAGTTAGAGATTTTTTAAAAAAAAATATTTTTCTGGCCTATCTCAAATTGAATATGACTCTAGGATCGATAATAACACCTATTTAGGCCAGAAAAGGGCCATGGTTAACAAATC
Organism: Eutrema yunnanense; assembly: GCA_002933935.1. NCBI lineage: Eukaryota > Viridiplantae > Streptophyta > Magnoliopsida > Brassicales > Brassicaceae > Eutrema > Eutrema yunnanense. The sequence goes on along the minus strand of PKML01058991.1, from coordinate 192,968 downwards.
TGATTCTAATACCGTTTTAGGTTTAATGAGCTAGTAACTCAAAATTAATTGATAATGAGTGGGTTAGTCCACGTTCTATATATACAACTCTATATCTCATCAAACTTCCTATGTGGAATTCTTAAAAAAATTTAGTTCTCTTTGCCTTATTGTTTCGGGGTTTTTTCGTTCACGCGGGAGTTAATCTCATCTCATGCACCACAAAGCAAGTGAGGTCAGAAGTCGGAAAACACGATTTGAGTGTGTTTTCCGATGATTTTACGACGCTCAAGTTAGAAAACAGTTGAAAGACCACATAGATTGGCGTCGCAAACGGGCAAAAGTCGGAAAGAGAGTTAAGGTGACTTCGGGTCCTGAGGAAAGATGAAACCGCAAAGTATCTGGACAATTTTGAGTGGAAGTGTTTAGGAAGTGAAGGTGAACGAAATATTTCGGTGATAAGACAAAATATCCCTTGAGATCGAGGTGAGACTTCGTATTGAAGGCAAAGAGAAACTAAGTGTCTAGAGAAATTTTTCTTAGTGAGTGAAAAATTCGGATCCCCCTTCCTCTGGGGAGTGAGGTCGCACACTGGATCGCGTTGGGTCGGGTTCCAGATCATTCGTCGGGTCGTGTACGAGGTACTCGAGTGCTTTTCCGTATAGTTTTCTTGTCGTTTATGTATGACATCCCGACAATGTTATCCCGAGACGCAGGCACGGCGCAGACTCCGTACTACCTATGACAGTTTATGCGCTGCCAAGCGTTTTGTGCGCCCATGTTTTTATCTTCCCCATGAACAGTGATCAGTCGCTTTCACCTGTTATATAAAATGTGGTTGCACATAACATGTCATGTTTTAGGATAAATGACTATCTATTCTATTATGACATGTATCATCTTATGATTCGTTTGCTCTAAGAGGAATTATTTATAATTATACCGAACGCCTATAATGAGAATCGAAAAGCAAAAAAAGAAGTTATTTTTGTTTTATAAAATGTGAACGTCAAACACTGATTTTGTATGTAATGTATTTTTGAATTTGCTAGAGCGAATACAATTTATTGGATTTTCAACGGTTCTTGAGCTTCGATAACCAAAGTTTTAAATCTTAACAGTGAATTTATCTTGTGAAATGGTGAAAGACAAGAAACTTACTTAGAGCATGATTATTGCAGGTTCTTAGGCCACCTCCAATACATATATTTAGAGGGTCTCAATGGTGGGGTTTTAGAAAAAAATAATCAAATTTAATCAAAAAGTTGGGTCTTAAAATTAGACCCGTGTCTAATACTAGACCCGTGTCTTAACAAAATCAACATTTCTCGGCATGACCCGTGTCTAAAAAAATTGTTTTAGACACCTTGACATAAGTTAACCATTGGAGATGCCCTTAGAGGAGGTTCTTAGGTTTTTTGGGCCCAAAAATAAATAAAAAAAACATAATTACCTAAGAAACGGATCTTATTTTGGATCATTAAAAACCGTTTCTTAAGAGCCACGTGTGGCTTCATGATTGGTCAACAATTTTTTTTTCCTTTCTTCTTTCTTTCTTTCTTTCTTTCTTCCTCGACGATTTCTCCTTTCCTCGACGAAATCGCCTTCTCCGTCACCTTGACCGACTCCTCTCGGCTTTTCCGATCAAAGAGATGTCTGCCGGAGCTATTTTGGGTCTCTCTGACAACGCGGAGGTAAGCGATTTCTTCTATGTATCTTGTCTCCTCGATTTCTTCGCTTATCTCCTTCTTCGATTTTGTTCTGTGTTCATTGTTGCTTGCACAAAATTGATTAACTATCCCAAATGTCTTTGATATCAACTGGAATATCTTGATAAGATTCTATGTATCATACCTTTTTGATTGTGTCTCCTTGTTAGATTCTACTATCGCTTGGAATCTACTATCGCTTGAAATTGGCTTGATTAATTTGTAGAATTTGTTTGAACATTAAGCCAATTTGTTTGAACATTAAGCCAATTTATAGAATCTCTCTCTCCCACCATCATTAATCAAATTGACAAATTCCAAGCGATAGTAGATTCCAAACATACATGAATATGTTCAGTGTTCTCCTTTGCTCACTGTAAATGTTCAAAGAATGTTCAAAGAATATGTTCAAAGCCAATTTTACCTGTTTTCCTTTGCTCACTGTAAATGATGTTTAGTGGTAGATAATAGTTGTGTTACGTATTAAATGGATAGGTGAAGAATAGTTTAGTTGTGATGAATGCATAGACTTGTTAGATAAATGTCAAGTCGATGTGGTTAGGTGATGAATGCTTAAAACTTGTTGTTCTTAATTTGCTTCTTCTCTTCTATTAAAACCGGTTGTTTCCTCTCTTTCTTTTCATCTTCTACACACATTCCTTCTTCTCTTTCTTATCATCTTTTAAACATCATTGTTCTTTTGTTTCTCTCTTCTTTGACCTTTATGGATTTGTTCTTCTGTTTCTCTCTTCTTTGACCTTTATGGATTTGTCTTCTGCGAATCCATATACCCAAACATAATTAACTTAACATAATTACAATAAAACAAAATTATAATATTTTTTTTTAAGATCCCCATTAAGGGTTCTACCATTGGAGCATACAAAATTAAAGGTTCTTAAAAAAGATTCTTAACTTAAAATTTATGATTAAATATTCATAAGAACCCCTCATGGGATTCTTGCAATAATCATGCTCTTATGTCCTCCAAAGAAACATGGTTTGAGGCAATGCATCCTACGCATGCAAGAACGTAAAATATCTTGAGGTTCTGAAGATTTCTCGAGCATCAATACAACACATCACAGCCTGCTAACGTGAGTGCATGTGCGCACAATAGTCCTGGTATACTTAATCCTACAATGATCGCTTTCCCCTTTTTCTTCCCCCTTAGCAAATCCCTGAACGGCCCTACGAATGTTTATGCTTCACAAATGTTAAAAAAAAAAATGTTTATGCTTCAACCGTTAACTATTTAATATCAAATGTCTGCGTCTTGATTTTAACATAAAAACAAAAAAATACATTAATCATGATTTTATTAAATAGTATAAAGACGCAGACACTTGATTTTAGGAAAAAAAAAATGTTTATGCTTCAACCGTTAACTATTTAATAAAATCATATGTTAGAAAAATAAAATAAAAATACCTTTTTCCTCTTTCTTTTTTTTTTTTTTTTT